>DWQX01000061.1:0-69236 GCA_018245475.1 Pharmacophagus antenor
AACTGGCTAGGGTAATCTCATCATATTTATTTTTTTAAACGGTTATCAGTAATGCTGATAACACTGCAACAGTAAGGTGCCTGTTAATAACTTTTAGAAAGCTTTTAGCTTGTTCTAAAAGAGGGTTCACAAAAATATTCCAATGTCATATAACATTCAACCATAAATTCTCATATCGCTTTTGGCAGTCATTCTAGTACTTCAGTCGTTTAAGTCGATTAAAATATATGATACAAGAATTACAACTTTTTTGTCGGAAAAAAGCCGCAAGAGTGAACCGTACGTCCATCAGAAATATTTTAAGAAGTATTATAACAGTAACCTTTGCCATATTTTGCAGTAATTGGCGTGTTGAATCGACATTGACATTTGTTAAACCGTTTTGCATGAATCTAAGTGCAGAAAAGTTGAATGTAATCAAAAAAAGGGCCGTTGTTTCTGACAATGTACTATTATTGTTATACTATTTCTATGGTATCAATTATTTGAAAAACGCTAATTAAGACATAATCTCCGAGTTTTTAGTTAACTGTGTACATTGCAGAATTTTACATATATATATATATATAATATAATTGTTGTCTACTTAATTATTAACGGATGTACATGTATAATAATACAATCTTAAATCTTTATTAAAACAAGAAGTAAGGTCACGTTGAATTTTTTTGCATTGGTATTAATTTTAAAATTTGACACAAAAAAAAACTTCCCATAAATATTATAGACCTTAAGTGTAAGGTCATTCAAATGTAATAAAACGGTCTTACAAAAGAAAAAATATTTCAGTTAACATAAGCCGAAACAAGAACTAAGTAACGATTTATTAATAAAGAGGAAAAGAGAAAATGTGAAATTATGAAATGTGTCAAAATAATGAAGATAAGAACATTTCTAATTCTTTACATTCAATGTGTATGCCTATGTGATTCATCAACATTGCGACGGCAAACACTTTTGACGTACTCTTTACCGGAAAATCGTTCCTTGAAGAAGTATCTGGGGTACAATGAAGATTCATATCTAAGTTTTATGGAATTAACAGCCAAATATATGTATCCCAGCGAAGAACATACAGTCATTACTCAAGATGGATACGTACTAACAGTTTTTCGAATTCTATCCAGATGCGAGAGCATTTCGAAACCAGTTATATTAATGCACGGATTGTACGACAGCTCCGATGAATGGATTCTGAACGGACCGCAGAATGGACTAGCGTATATTCTATCTGAAAATTGTTACGACGTTTGGGCCGCCAATCACAGGGGTAATCGTTATTCAAGAAGACATATAAAATTTAATCCCGATAAAGATATGGACTTTTGGAATTTCTCATTCGATGAGAATGGTAATTATGATGTACCCGCAATCATTGACTACGTAACTGATATTACTAATAAAAAGAAAGTGTTTTATGTTGGACATTCTGAAGGCACAACAGACTTCTTCATAGCGATGTCCTTGCATCCGGAATACAACAGTAAGGTTCATATATCGGTGCATCTTGCGCCTATCGCCTGGTTCAAATATTTTAAAAGTCCTCTTTTAAAAATTCTCGCACAATTCACGCGTCAAATAAAAACTGTTTTTGATTTATTCGGTATAGGCGAATTGTTTGCAAGAAGTCAACTTTCACATATAATTATAGAGTTCCTGTGTCAATATGCGCCACAAGAAGTTTGCGGTACTATCATAGCGATAACAACTGGCTTTACTATAAAAACGATAAAATCAAAAACACTTACCGTCGCTTTTGGTCACTTACTAGCTGGTGTGTCTGGTAAGACTTTGGCGCATTTCGGACAATTGATATTATCGAAGAGATTCCAACGTTACGACGAAGGTAGAAATGGGAATATGCGAAGGTATGGTACAGTAACACCGCCAAGTTATAATGTCACTAATATTGTGTCTCCGGTATTATTAGTATGCGGTCAAAGCGATTGGGTATCAAGTTTAGAAGACGTCAACGAGTTAAGTAAAAGACTACGAAGTTTAGTGGAGACATATGTCGTACCTATAGCAAATTGGAGTCACAGTAATCACGTTTGGGGAAAGGAAGCGCCTGAATTAGTATTTAAAAAGATACTTGATAATTTTGAACGTTATGGAAATTAATGCAGATTGAGGTAATATTATGACGTTCTAATTTTCTTCAAATAAAACAAAAATATTAATTTGTTAATTTCCGCTTTGTTAGCAAATCAATTTTTGTTTTATTTAGTTATGGACTTCCGCAAAGTAACGCTGGAAGCAATAAATACTAATTTATTAAAGAAAAAATATATTTTTGCTGCACCTTTGCTAAATACCCAAAAATTGTGTTTTAAAATTAATAATATTATAAATGTTCTAATAGGTTTTTAACACAAAAAGGTTGTTGTTATTAGTTTATATAATATTGTAGTTTTTTTGTTTCAAATTTCACTGGGTAATGCGTACTCATATCTCTATTTTTATTACATTGTATTTGAATCTTCACAGCATATTTTCACATCCGTTATTGAAAATATTGTAGCTTCCAAAAAAAATGTTTGTCAACTGGCTACGTAGCTAACAAGGCAAGGTTAAGGCATAATCTAAAATAGCAGATCTGACGGGATCCCTAGTATGATCAAAAATAAAACCTAAATTAACTTTCTTTTTTCTTTTAAACGTAATCAGCGTTTGTACATTTACTAAGAATTAAAGCAATAAAATATATTTATAAAAATGAAAGTGTTCCAATATACTGTAACTTACTAACTCTTAATAATCTTTTGATCAAAGAAATAGCAAAGGCGTAAAAAAAATATATGTAGTAAAATCATCCCTACGGACAGCAATAACCCAGACCAGTTAATCAAATAAGTTTATTATATATAATATTTATTTAAACAGTTTTTCGACTCGTATAAACAACGACAGATTTTTTGTATGATTTTAAATTACCAAAACATATCGCAAAAAATTTAATTGATTGCTCTTTACAAGAAATGAAATATGTATTAATACGTTTTCTTTTATATAGATTCTCCATATCTGTTCTATTCTAAAACTTGTTGAGTAAATAAACGCTTGAAATCAAAATTTTACCTTGAAACATCTGTGAACGTGTGATGTAATGGTGATGATCACTTACTGACACATTCATATATAGTTCATTGTAATCCCAAACTCTAAAATTAAAAAAAAATATTATTCTTTTCAGCACATATTTACGATTACTTAAATGTTTTTATTTTTTTTTTTAAATTTTTAATTAGTTAAGATGTTTTTACCGACATTAGTCTAGGACTTTACTTTCACGTGGTATTTAACAATGAAACCGTAGATGGTGTAACTTGCTCGGCCATGATACTCTGGCTCTCTTATGTTTGACTGACCGGAACATAAGAACGGAACATAGGAACACTATGGTTTATGGCGGCAGATTGATATGGGGGCGGTAGCTAGCCAGGCAGGTTCGGAAAACCTCTTCCCAACATCCAAACTAAACTACTCGTGTGAGAATTCACACTTAAACAATTTATAACTCTGTTTTCCCATTTTACAACTAATCTTGTTGAATTTTGTTGGATATTGGGACGGACTCTTGTATGGGATGCTGCTTGTGTCAACACACTCACTCTGTCCAACATACTAGGCACTTCAAGTACTGCTAGCGCAGCCGCAAACCACTCAGGAAATCAAACGGTACAAATATGAGAACCTTAGTAGAGATTTTATATAAAATATATAACGGTTCAAATATTTGAACCGTTTGGAGTGGAAACCTTAGGCATATGGAGTCCAGGCGCGCATAAATTTTTTAGAGATATTTCCAAAAAAACTGTTGGGGCGACCAGAGACCCCAGGGCCGGCCACCATTTGGCACAAAGAATACGTCTTGCCATCCAGCGAAGCAATGCCAATAGTTTGCTAGGTACTGTACTAGTTGAGGATGACCTGGGGTTTTTACTTTTTATAGTATTTATTTTGTTTATTATTAATTCATAGTTTTGTAAATAGTTAAATTCGATTAGTTTTAAAATGTGTTTTCACATATTTTTAACATATTAAAGACTACCTCGGCGATGTACATAAATACATTTGGTATTAAATACACGATCATAGCACTGCTTCATGTGCTTTTGTTTAAATTTGCTAACATGCAAATTTTACGCATCTCAATTTACAGTGCACTCATTGTATGCATTTTATTGGCAAATTCCATTTCAATATTTCACTCACGTCCCACCACTGCAGCCCGCATTATTTCTTCAAGTTCTTCACAAAAATATTCCAGAAAAACGACTGTATGGTATTAAAATGAGTCTTGCATAAGCAGTGCTTTCCAAACGGTTGTAAATAAATAAAACTTTATGAGATATTTGCCTTTTTGCTTTCTGAGTTTTTTGCCGCTAAAAAGTGATGTAATGTCTAAATCTACATCTCAAAATCTCTTAAACACATCATTAATGAACTCGGACTAAATAATTGAATGCATAATTCAATTAAATGCCATTTCAGAATTTTTGATTAGCTAACGGCGTATAGCAACGCCAACTGAATCATATTACCGTCGCACCTTTATAAAATTTGGAGCGGATTTTATTTTAATATTAATGTGCCGTTCAAGGTTCTATACATCGTACCACATTTGGCTATTCATATGTAAGGCAACGAATATATTTCATTGCGATTCCGTTAGAAATGCATTTAAATAAATTACATGTCTCAATAATTATAGATTTTTTTTAAAGACACAAGCATTACTCCAAAAATCTATCAATGATTATCACTAATAAGGAATAAATTACATTCATCATTATGTCCTAGGTATTGTACCTAATGTATGTAGAATTATTGTACATTCAATGCAATAATTTTTAGTTGAACTTTAATCATCATCTGCTTTTTTGCTTGTTACAATTCTGTCAAGTTTTTCGTAACGTATCTCACGGTCGTGTGACATCTTGTCATATTTAATTAAACATATACATTTCTTCGTTTTTATGTATATATATATGTTTACCTTTCCTTTGCATATATTTATAGCTTTCCTATAATTTTTTGTTATTTATGTTCTTCCCCGTTTACTCTTGCTTTTTCAGCATATTTTTATGCCACTTCCTTCATTTTGCACATCTTTGTTTTTTTTTATCGGTGGGTAGGTAACAATTGACCTAACTTTCACATTATATTAAGAGGCAATAAGGCTGAATATCGTGTTCGCTTAGTATATTCTGACTCTAACGTGTATGATTGCCAAAACACAACAATGGTGGTGGTGGTGGTGGTGTTATAACGGCAGGTTAACACTGAGGGTCAAAGCTAGTCTGAGGAAAAATCCCTACTACCATCCGGAATGAAATGCGAAGTGAAATTCCGCAATCACATGATTAGTAGAATCTGGATAGTGGTGGGATTTTTACGAATCCGTCTAGCTAGCTATCAGCCATAATATCAATCTGCCGTTAAAAACGCTTTCCAGTATTCCACGGGATCTTTGATTTGAGAGCATTCTAGACGAAAGACCGTCTACAGTCTAATTGTCAATTGACAACACATGAACTTGAGATCGAATTTTAGCCCACTGCCGATAAACAAATTATAAAATTATCTATCCACAAATTATAAAGATACTGGAATATTCGATTTTTCAACTATTAGCCCGATTTAAAATAAATTAATACTAACGTTTTATATATGAAGAATTGAATGTCTAATTTTATAAATATGTATGGAAATAAATAATTCAGGACACTTGACTTTTTTTTAAACGTGTAGTCTAATGATTTAAAATGGTAATGAGTTAAAATGTTTGACATTCACATTCGTGAAAATAAATAATTAAATAGGAAAAATAAAAGGTTAACCAGTCAGTGCTACAAATTAAATGAGAATAACCGCAAACGCGGGGCGGTTCGTATAATCGTCCTCTTTAGTTATAGGTCAGTGGGTCAAGACGCTATAAAGAAACTTTAAACTGGTTTACATTGATGGCCACAGTAATTAATTATGTATTCTAATAATGATATAGGCAACCTCTTCCTAAAATAAAATCGTTCACTAGCGACAACTACTATATTCGTAGAGTTATTGTGAAATATATTATTATATATGTAATAGCATTTCGAACATTTCTAAAAGGCGATAGAATTTTTTCCCGCTTTGTAACTAAGCGGTCTCCGGTTCGATTCCGTGGCCGCGTTACTACATATGCTACGTACCTAGCGTTTAACCACTGCACGACAGAAGTCGTAGTTTAGTAATAAATTATAGGCCCAACCTTGTTTGTTCTTTATGCTTATGTAAATTTTAACTATCCAAAATATACACTCGAATTATGTGTCACTTCATAGCGTATAGGAGTTCATTGTGTCACCCAATGAACGGATGCCTAATACGGCGTTCGTGTCGGTCGACACATAAAGTGTAACCCACATCGGTGTCCCGATGGGCAAAAATGTCATAGTTATATCAGTGCAGTGTAACGGAAGTGGCGTGTGCGTCGCCTCACAATATCGCCCGATGGCCTCGCTGTACTTGTATATACTTGACCTCGCGCGGTGCTTTTAGTCTAATTGCGTCCAAACATGGACACTGGCAAACAGAAAAGTTTTTATGTCAAAAATATTATTTTTTAATAATATTAACAATTGCTTATTATATCGTCAATAATGATATCCATAAACTGTCAAAGACATCAAACTTTTTGAAATAGCTAACAAGAAACCCAGGGGATTTGTCTTTTTTTTTTGTAATAGTACTTATAAATTAAAAAATACATTACACACACTACACTAATTTAATAACAGCAGTTCATTTCCAAACGTTACCAACAAGAATAACAAAATTACGTAATGATTGAAAAATCTACCACGAATTAGTTGATACAGAGAATATTCCATAACAAAGTTAAATAGTTAAATCTTCATTATATCTGCCACAATCCATTTAAGTAATTTAAAATTAGGAACATCGCGAACATTTTTCCGAAGCAGTCATTGACACGTGATGTTTTAAAACACCAAATAAAAAATAAATATTTATAAATTTATTAAAATTAAAAATGAATAGGAAATAAAATATAAAAATTTGAATTAAAAACATTTCATACAACGCTATAACATCAACATAACGCATCCCGAAAACCGGCATCCGATTAAATCATTAAGTTAAGAGACGTAATTATTAATTCTCAGATATAATATAAAATGTTAGTAGATAAACATTAATTTCACCAATTAATGTTTTGTGAAGTGAAATTAAAGGAAATAAACTACAAAACCGTCACGTTGAGTTACGTCCATTCTGATTACATTGAAGACATACTAAAGAATAAAGTTATCCGATGTCACGAACAATCTGTCTTATGTCACTTAAGAAAATATTGCTATTGGCAATAGTCAGTAAGTGCTGTGACACATCAGGTATTTTATATGACTTCATACATCGCAAACTTATAGCGCATACTCGAATGACTATTTAGGATCATTTATGAAGATGGTTAGCTTTATTACGTGATTTTCAATTCATTTGAAGCATAAGCAACTTTTCAACGATAAAGACAAACTAATTATAAAGTAAAATATGTTATACAATCAAAGGTTTGTATTACTTTTACTAATTTACATTTTAAATCAATTCAGATTTGTGTTAAATGCTTTACATTCCACTATTGAATAAAAATCCCTATATGGTATCAAGATAAGTGTTGTCCTACTATTACTTTTTTAAAATAAAAGTTTTGCATGACTTAGTATTTCAGTAGAAAAAATCATATTCAAACTTTCATCATTAAATTTTAATATAATTATCAAAACGAATTATTACAGATCCATATGCAAATAACATATGTCCTGTATTCAAGTTCATCAAAAAGATATTCTATTATAAAACAAAATTCAGCACGAGACCTAATTTATATCTATTAATAAAAAAGATTAGATTTTAGTACTATTATTTTTTAAATTTAGAAATAATATTACGTTAATCAGAGAAACAATTACATTAATAAATTAGATGTGGTACAAGTTAGAAAACGCTTTACATAAAACGAAATTATGGTATAACTAACACAACAGGTAAAGTGAAATGCCGCACAAATGCAACGAAAATTACAACTTTCGCCTACACCTGTTAGATGAGGCCATTTGTAGGTGATATCTAAGCGTTATTGCGTTTTACAAAACAGCTTAAGAATTTAATTGTTTTTAATAGTTTAATTTTGGTCGTTCAGTCATTGCGATTTCTCAGATGAAGTCTAAGAACTTACAAAATGTTTTCAAAACACGAAATCTACTCGATACGTGTAACATTACAAAAAAATAATCACTAAAATCTTCTTATTAATATTTCTTGTATTGAAATAAAGCTAAAAATAATAATACAGTGCAAATGAGTTGCTTTGATGTTACTTTCTCCATAAGATATTTTTATTTAATGTTATTTGATCTCAGCTCAAATAATGAGTTATTTCGAGAATTGCTTGCTTAACTAACGTGAAACTATCGTATTAGAAATTAATTATTAATATGTTAAATTTGCACATCTTTAAGTTTTAATATTACATGTTTAATATTTACACAATATATGTTACAAAGAATGATTGATTCGAATACACTCGACATATACCACAATAATAAAATGATATAATGCATATTGGCGTTTAATAAAACTAATATTTATTTTAATTTAGTTTTAACTTTACTTTGTAATGTTTGTACTTTGTATAAAATTAAGACAGTACAACTCGAGGAGGTAGGGTACTACTCGTGTTATGAGGAAAGATTTAATTTAATAACAACCGCATCCCGCCCATTCGTTTGGCCATAGTGGTATTTTTATTTAATTAAAATTAATACCCTCAGATTATGTAGGCAGTAGATGCCTCGACTTTACTGTCCAAGGCTCACGTGAGGATGCCGAAGATGGGGCAAACTGGAAAAGATTGAGTAGGAAAGCGGACCCTGCCACTAGGCCGGGAGAAGGCTAAGACGAAGAAAAATAATTAAGATTAATATCCCTCCAATATGAACACCAATATTCAATCCCATAGGCTCAGTTGATAAAAAGTTTCAAAGCCCCTTTCCACACCCTAGGCGTGAGATTTCAAAAAAATGACACCTACCAAAATTTCATTTCTCTAGAATCGGCAGTTATGACAGTGTGTGTATATATAGGTCACTTAGTGAATCAGTTAGGACTTTGAATAAATAAATTAATAGATTATAAAGCTTGAAGTATACATAATAGTTCGAACTTTATAATCTATTTAATAGCGTTAAGAATTGGTCTCGTTAATTATTTACTGTCTAAGCTAGGTAAAATTTTCATCGCGTGTCCAATTACAGATACAATGTAACCGAACCATCTAAACAATTACACAATTGTTACAAATATTGTACATAAATAAATACTGAACTTGGGTTAAGACCTAAGTCTGCAAAGACAGACGGCCGTAAAATTTTGTATTATTTTTTCAAAAAGTTTTTGTTATGAAAGTAATGAAATTTCGTCTCTCATATTTATTAATAATAGTCAAATAAATAGACAAACGAGCGAGAGGTTCACGAGATGGAAAGTGACCACCGTGGCCCATAGAGAGCCGCAACACTCGGAGAATCGTAACTGCGTTGCCGACCCCTAAGATAATAGTAGACTCTTTTTTTGAACATCCTCGAGTCGTATCGGGTGATCAAGATGTATTGGCCACCTCAATAAGAATCGCTGAACACCGCTGTAATATTCTTATAGCGTTTTTTTCTAAAATTTGTTGCATCAAATTCATAAATATTTAATATCTGCAAAATGTACCACGTTATATTCAGAACACTGGTAACAGAAGTGAGAGTATAATTCAATGAACTTTAAAAAAATGCAATTTCTCGATTAAAATCGCGAGCAACACACAATAGTTGCAGTATCGTCGCGGATTCGAACGCCGAAAGCATCGTTACGAGTTTTTTATTTAAATTTTTGAGACACGTGAAAGTGAATTATGCGTCTCCGTAAATACAAAGTATGCATAGTCTTAGTTATCCGGAAGTTACATTACTAGTACGAACAACACAACCATAATCCGGTATTTTCAATTGATAAAATTCTGTTTACTCAATATATTATGTTATACATACGTACGTACCTTTTGGTAATATAATAAATAATAAATAAAAAAATATCTGGGACATTTTTCACACAGACCTCTGACCTCAAGAAAGGTAGCTAAGCGGCACCTGTATACGTGTTTTATGTTGTTGTATGGGCTACCAGAGACCGATATACATACACAGACATTTTAAGATAATTGTAACCTACAGTAACTTTACGTAAGTATACTCTTAATAAAAAGTCTGAAATAATTTTATATATGAACTATAGTATGAATATATCAATACATGTCAGCGTAGGTAAAGAAAATTGTGATTGTCACTTTGATTTACGCTGTCTTGCAAAACTGCCCAGCTATATTGGCAACGCAACACGCTTTGACCAATGCTCTCCGTGGTAAATAAATTTATTTACGTAAAGTAACGCTGCTACTAAGCCTAGAATTTAGTAAAAACAAAATTATATAAGAATTTATAAGAAAAAGCTTTCACGGAAGTTTTTTTTTTTAATTTATTACCACAGTTTGCCCATTGCTCTCTGAAAAACATAAACGGATAGTAATAATTGAATTAATAATTTTAAACTCGCACATTATTTATACAATTTTATCTACTCTATAAATCCGCTCTAGTATTTTGAAGCAACTCCAGTCTTCTAACACGTGAGAGCTTATTTAGCAATCTGACAATAATTCTGTGTGACATAATTTTCTAGGAGTTTACGAAATGTATGCCTAAAAAATGAAGAAGCTGCAATCTTGGCAAACGTTATCACGACGTTGAATAATCAAAAACCAGCTTAGAATGCCACGAGTGAGGATGGAATAAATCGAACGTATGGTTAGTTGCTAACGTTATGCAATATAACCCAACGTATTGGGATTCCAAATGGAAGGTGAATCTTTGTCACACTGAACATAACCAATGCTACGATAGTATCTCACCCACGAAAACAGGAAAAGTATTTAAATATCTCTCTCTCGAATGCTTCACGTAACGTCTACGATACGATAAATATCGTAAGATAAAACAACTTCCTAAGCACAGTTATTTATCGTAACTTACGCTACTAAAACATTTACAATACTCAAAATGTTCTTTATTAATGCAATTATAATTACAAATTCAGTTGTCATATTTGTTTTCTTCTTCATAGTGAAGCTAAATACATAAAAACATCTGAAAACAACAGTGATGTAGCTGTATCTGAAAATGACCTCGTAAATGAGTATTAAAATTATAAATAACTCATGTACAAGATTTCAATTGAGGGTGATAAGATTATTGAAAGTAATTATTGTTAACATTTATTCAACTAGAAACATTTTTAAACTTTGACTTAATTTTCATATTATACTAATACTTATTGGCAATTCTAATATGACTTTTGATCCGCCGACATATAGTTATCCGTGACATTTCGAAATGAGGATGTGTGGCAGAAAGTCGTAAGATCTAAATACATGTTATTCCAGTGGCCAAAATGTTAGAGGTCACCGACCGCTCGTCCCGGCTTACGTTTGTGCAGTGTCCTCGCAACTTAACACGGATTTACATAACACAAGCAACGTGTGAACATTAGAGCCTTCCCAGACGAGATCTTTTAATTTCGACACCATTGACGTTAGCATTCAGTGCGACTTGACCGTTCGGTTCGCGTCACTATTGTGCGGTGCTGAGCAGAATGGAAGTTTAACGCAATGTACATTTTATAGTAACTTGGATGATCTTATTAGAAAAGTTAATCAAATTTGTGTTCTATTTATATTTGAAATTATTTTTTATTTCGCATATTAAAATTGAAACATTATCAAGTGATCAATCATTATTCTTTTGAATTTAAATTCTAAATGTTGTCATATAATAAAACCGTGAAAACTTTTTTTACTTATAAATAGAGCTATTGTCCTTCTTGGTGGTATTTATTACTCGCTCGTAAAAATTAAAATGTCTTAGATTTTTAAACGCAATGAGATTCTTTAATGTCGAATAGTTAGCCTGCCAGCGATAAATGGCCTAATTGATCTAGTATTAAAACAACTTCATTCTTTCATCAAATTGGAATAAATATCTTCAAAGCGGCAGCATATACACTGCCTTCACATTTACCCGCTCTTTAATATTTTTAATTAAAAAAATTAAAATTAAAAATTATTTACACACAAACATTAACACTACACTCACTCATAACAATATGTAAAGCGTGTAAAACAAAATCTTACGTTACATGATATATATTTAACAAAGATATGAATAGCTATAGAAACAATTTAAGTATTTTAAATATCTTACGGATCTTTAGAAATTTACCTACACCTGTTAAAGTCCTAATTGATTTAGTGATTGACATACATGTTATCGTACAGCGTGGACCGTTAGTCCTAGAGACACGAAATAAAGAGGATGTATACTTTGTGATATGTAGTTATTCACAAAGAATTTTTACCCTAACTGGGGAAAGGGGAGAATAAATTCACAACTATGTTGAACTTGTAAACATTATTTTGCGTAAATATGAGTGGGAATAGGCGAATTTGTTTTTTTTTTTTAATTCTTAATTTTTTATCCAGATTACTGTGAGCGGAAGTGGTAGCGACCATAACTAATTAAAAGACAGCGATTACTTAAGGAAACAGTTTTTTTTTGTTAATTCATAAATTTGGTAATAAATGTTCCTTAGTGAAATTCGGTATCTACGGCATTCGGTATGTAGATGCCCGTTCTCTGTGTTTTTCTTATCGGTTATGGGGAAATATTCGGCCTCGATTTCACCTGATGTTAAGTCACAATGAAGCCGTAGATGGTGAAGCATGTTCGCCCAGAATACATCAGGCTCTCACATGTATGACTGCCGGAACACAGCGGTGCTGTTATGGCGGCAGATTGACGTTGACGGTGGTAGCTAGCCCGAACCCAAGACCGTCGCATTACACGGCAAACGGGTAAGCCACACTGCGCCACGGAGTCATTCAAAAATGAATTTGTCGAAAGTGAATTTTCAGCTTTTGTATACGTCGTATGTGAATACGTCATGTATAGTTATCATTGAAGAAAATTTTTGAACTAGAAGGCCGCAAGTCTTTATACCCATAACCTTCTTGGGAATAACGAGAAAAAAAATAACAGTACTAGAAGACTCGGTTACGTCGCTCGCTCGCAATTCGTCGCCCCTCAATAACAATGCGGTGCGACAAAGACACCGTGTCAATTTCACGGTCCCCATTGAACATCGTCGAACGTGTCGAGTGAAACAAATGCATTCGGGTGCTTCGCCGAACGCGATGGCCGACGAGAAAGCTCCGCTGGCGGCATGCTAAAAAGGCTTTTACGCAACGCATCCGTGCTGTTGCGTTGCGTCACAGCACGGGGAACATCCCAGATTAATGTTGTAATACACACACGACGGGCATATCGCTCCGACTGACAATCTAAAACTCACGATTGGAGTGCCAGTCATAAAAATCTTGACGGTGCGTCAAACAAAATACGATTATATTTATGTAATGATATTATTAGTTTTAGAAATTATTAATTAATTTTATATACAATCGCGTAATAACCAACTCATCTAAACACATTGACGATAATTTCTTAAGATATAAGACATTTCAACTGATAATATAGCTCCGACTGCCAAACTGAAAATCAACAATCAGCCGAAAGAAATCTTAATTAGTCGACGAACTACACGATTTAATTTATATAATAATAAAATTGATCGAAATGATTAAATAATTTTTGACACAATCACGTAATAACCTATTCATAGATACTCTTAGTTTATTAGCAACACTTATTTTAAAATCTTGAAGACATTGTCACTTTTCCAATAAGTAAGTCGATGTCTAATTTCTTACGTAACCTTTATATAAAATTAAATCAATATTCTAAAAATCCCTCTAAAATATCTAAAATTGTTAATAATATTTAGATTCTTGTAATTTTTTTCAAATCACTTATTATGCCATACGATAGTGATAAACCTAGATGAAAACTCATCAGGCAACTTGGAAGTTAAGACACGACAGACATGAGATGCAACGAAGTTACTCGTACATAAAAAATTATTAAGTATGAGGTAGTCGTATATAACAAAATTTTTATTGATACTTACCAGCGTAGAAAGTCGATAATATTGCATGTGATAAGGAAAGAAAATGTTAAAAAGAATTACTGCTTTAATATGGGAAACACCTTATTTTATACAGTTTACCACAGAAGATTACTGTTTAACCGAAGACTAAGAAAAAAGTTCTTATTTCGACTGATATAGATGGTTTTTTTTTATGTATGACCACTCTGTCAAAAGTTGCGTAGTCCCATAACTTTTAATAAGTGTCCAAAGTTAATTTTTTTAATAGTTTTAAATAACAAAAATTCTTCAAAAATTTCGAATATACTGTCAACCTTTGTAAAAAACGGATAAATATAACTAAATAAAGTAATACGTGAGAAATTAAATTTACGATCAAATTTTACAATATTGAAGTAATTTTTAGTTTTCGAATGCTGTATTGGTGTCGTTCATTTGCGATTGTCATGTATGCGAACCTTTTTCCAATCTTAACGCACAGCCGTTACGTCATGTTAGCGCAAATTCATTCGCCTATAATATATTCTGCTTGGTCACAAAACCGTTAGCAAAAGAGGAATTTATAAAATGTTAAAAATAAACAAAACATCAACATTAAAATTTCAATTGATACCGGATATTATACACATGGGTATAAGATTTGAACAAATATATCGTTACACCTTACTGTTTATGACCATATTAGGAAAAATTAAGCTTCATACTATGCCCAGCCGGAATGTAAAAAATACCGCGATTATTATATATTATAATAGATATTTCAGTAACCTTGAACAGTGCTGTAAAAATGATTTACAGTATTTTAAATAAGTTCGAACTTTATTTACAATGTCACTAATTGCTTTAAATTAGTTTTCATCCCCTCCAAGGAGATGATATACAGCAATAGATGGGCTACTGCTGTATGTCATCTCCAACTTACGATATGGATTTGTGAGAAGAATTATTAAGTGATAGACTGTTCTTTTCAAGTCAAAGGATAATATTCAGCACTCACGTAACATAACGTCATAGAAAGCGTGAATGCAATGTAGAATCAATAGCTAATATCAATGTTGTCACCGCCTAACTTTGATGACTAAAGTATCCTTGAGAGTTAGATGCAAGTACTGCATACATTATCGGCATACCAACGGCTGCGCAAATCGTTTCACAACTCCCCGAAACCCTACGTACGATTAACATTCTTACGTAGATGTGTTTACAGCTAAATTTGCGTACATAGTATACTATAGTGTTGTTGTGACCTGTTTGCAGATTTTCTGTATTATTGCATAGATGCCGCTATTGTTATAATGAACAATGCGTTTTGACACCCACAGACACTTTCTGTAAGTTAATTTAACTCTACGCCCATGTGAACTCCTCTGCTGCATATCGTTTTTAACACATTACGTAAAATTAAATATATGATAAATATTGTAATACAGCTACACCTTGTAACCAATATTTTTTTCATAATGACCTCAGTATTTGCATCTATGTAAAGTAAATAAAGATATCTGACTCATAGTTCGTAATAACTTTCTTTACCACAATTTAATGTAAACAGGAAACTGTACACCGCTACACGAAATTTCTTTTTTAATATAGTTAACTAAAGTACAGTTTGATATATTAATAAGTAAATTCACAAAAATAAAAACAGCATGATTACATCCATAATTTGAAACATGTAATTATGAAATTTGTATTTCTAATTAATAATTGGCATGCTACTTAATTCTGTTCATAGTAAGTAGATTAAGAGCAAAGTTGATTCTACAAGAAATAAAGAATCATTGCATTGCCTATGTATTTATACATCCTAGTAATTTTCTTATTTTAAGCAACGAAAGCAAACATTATCGTACTTTAAACATAGAGTAAAATATAAATAAAACATATTAGCAATTAAATTATATATTACAAAATGATCCATAAAATAATTTATGACGTATTAAGACTAAAGTCACATAATATCTAAGCACATATTCAAACTAGGTAAAGACAATCAGGGCGTTGAGGCCGGCCTTGGCTTTTATAAGGAAGCCGCTAGACCGGCTAATTAACGTCTCGTTATTAGAGCATTACCTGCATATCTTAATGTATATGTATGTATAAACATTTTTATAACAATTACTTAGTTCTAAGTTATGTATTAGTAGATAATAGTTGTATGTTTCAATCCGATACTTACCCTTACGTTTATATATTTTTTCCATTGATCATAAATTAAAAAAAATCGTACATTTTAATGTTTACATACAAATAACAAACGACGACACTCAAATAATATGACCTACATAACTGGGTGTACAAGAACAACTACTTTGCACATATTAAGACCAGATAACGTTAGGGTATCATTAAAATCATTAGATTTTTTTATCAGCAATTCGCTAAAAATTGACTTGGATTTCACGCGATGTTAAGTGACAATGAGGCTATAGATGCTGAAACTGTTCGCATCGAATACTCTGGCTCACACGTAAAGGACTACTTGAACACAGCAACGTTTTAATGGCGGCAAATTGACATTTTGAGTGACAGCTAAGCAAGTTTTCAAAACTCAAGCACCATCCCGACTTATGCGTGCCCGGAATGGAACTGGGAACATCCGTTACACGGCGTGTTAAGCGATAAACTACTGCGCTACGAAGGCAATTGAATTAGTATTAATAATATGCAACACTTTTTGTTTTCTTGTTCCTATCAGAACTATTTAGGTTTAAACATTTGAACATATTATCCCTAATGATACAGTTAACCCTAAACTTTAGAGACCAGATGTAAATATATATTTCATGACACCTTAGATGTATACAAAATATTTCGAGGGGCATTTATCTCTCATCTTAAACCTCTTCTAACATGGATATATTTTTCTAGTATAAGACGGGCACTGCATTTCCACGTGGGGCTATACGAGATTCAAATACAGGCAGCCTCGTCATTTTCATAAGGGAAGACCTAGAGAAAACCTTAAAGACTCAACTGCGTCCGAACTACGTTAATATGATAAGATGTTCATGTATTTCCAACTAAAAATGTTGCCTCAGATATTAACGTGAAGTTTTAGTCGGTATTAGCTTGGCATAACCAATGGGGGAAAATAGCATCCGATGTAGAATTTTTCTACAATTAAAAAATACTTGAGAAATATGAGAAAAGACAAAGGAATTACGACAGTAAAAAGAGAGACTATTTTAAAGATCGCAACAAAAGATTTTACGAACAAGAAAAATTGCTATAGCAAGAAGAAAATTTGAAGCCCGCTCAAATTGATTTATATACCAGCGTCAATACAAATTAGCCATGCTATATTTTTTTAGCAACGATCACACGTTAATAACCTCGTCGAAATTGTATAAAGCAAGTCCAGACTTTGCAAAGAAATCTGTGTCACAGGAGTCATTGCACTTGAACTCAACATGAATATTAAAGAGGATGGAAGTATCCGTCGGCTCCCTTGGACAATGCTCTGCGCCGTGTTCTGCTATCTTGTTGACAATCCGATAACAACCATCTTTACTCGAACATTGTTAATGGAATGGTTTTTAAATTCCAACGACTGTAGCCGGTGATTTTAAACTAAAGACACAGTCACAAATATTATTAAAAACCTCGTCGTGTTTTGATATATTTCATCTACAATTTAAAAACAGAGTACGTTGATTTATTGTTACGTAGAAATTATTAAAAATAAATTAAAATGGACTTGGCTCAGTTTTTATTTTGGTGCTGAAATCATCATCAATGGCTTATTAATGATTTATATAATAAGCATTATCTTTCAAGTGATATACTTGTCTTCTTATACAACATATATATTACATTATCCAACTCCAACCAAAACAGCTCTGGTAGTCTTTTTTCTTTTTAATTTAATAACACAAAATGCGTTACCTAAAGTAAGTAAACAATGTATATTATACATCATTGTTACATGCAAAAGGACACCGAGGTCTAAGAGCAACGAGGATTTTATTATAAATAAAATTCCGACTTTTCCATATACTCTTCAAATGATATTCTTTAATAGAATTATAATAGAAGCTAATATTAATATGTGGCTATACTTGATGATAACAAATTAAATGCTAGGAAACGAATGTAATAAAATGATTTTTTTATGTTATTTACAAGAATGCGGACTTGCTTAATTACATCCTTGTAATATGTATTACACGAACGTCTAACGCAAACATAGGTAACGTGTTATCTATATATATATCTTATTTGATGGAGAAAAATGCAAGAATATTTGTATAGAATTACGGTTATTTGCATTGGTCGTTGATAAAACAAATATGTACTAACTATAGTTTTATGGCGGTCTGTGGCTGTGATATGTGATAAAAATAATTGATATCTCTATTTACTAAATATAAAATTAGGATATTAGAAATTAAAATAAAAACAAAACCCTAAATCTTTTCTTAGAAAAGAGGTTACAATTCGGCCACATCTTAATTATCCATCTGTGAACATAGTAATCATTTTTGTTGAAATTAAATTTTCATTAATTGAATCTTAACAGGTCTAATTTAGAATAAAATACTAAATATGGTAATAAGTATAGGCTAATATCGAAGATTTAATACTTTTAAAATTCTTCTTTTACAGTTCCACTTATGGGAACCGCTGAGTTGTTTCATGCGGTAATGGAACAAAATGTGAATTTTAATACTAAAATAAATCAGCTGAAGTTTTTTCCTGTAAAAACGTAACATAAAGTGCAAGTCGATTTTAAATTATGAAAATTAAGATAATATTGATTCAAAAAGACATTTTCTTGAAACGATTTTGTTCTGACGTCCTCTCCATTATCTCCATATATCTTAAAATGTACAGCCGAAGACAATAATAACTACGATAACATTATTACTGAAACAGTAATATTACTTGTCCTTTACACTATTTATAAACATAACATCTCCATTTCTGTTCATCAATTATTGGTACAATTAAAATTCAACAGGTTTTCGCTAAATATGTATATAAAATTATACAGGACGCTGTAAACAACTCGGAAAGCAATAAAGCATGTGAGGTCGTAGTGCCCATGTCCAAAAAAATTTTTTGTAGTGTAACCTTAACAATCTGACAAGATTAATTTTACTGCCTACTCGACCTTACGGAGAGTACCGAAGCATCCCAAACATAATGCCAGTGAATACATTAAAGGCACTCCCTACTATGTTTATTGTTGTACACACCATGGGATATTGTGCTCTTTAACTACTTGTTACAATATAAATAATAATGTCATGAAACGTTTGTGCATTTTTTGTCTACTGCACTTACGGGAACCGTATTTCGACAGAACAGCGTTCTAGAAAAAATTCTGTATATTAATAAATATTCGACGTTTTTTTATCTGTTTTATCCTATTTTTGCTATACAGGAAATACAAGAATAACAATAATGCCCAAAATAGCCACGAAGTCGAAAAGAAAACTGTTAGTGATTGTACATAATCTAGTGTTGATCTCATTTGATTTTAACTAACAATATGGTACATAAGTATTATTAAAGTCATCGCCTTCTTCAGTCTTTTATTAAATACTCCTTGTTATGGAATCTACTCGATCGACAATAGCAAAAGACGAAGCTCTCTTCTATGATACACGTTTTACCTAGGCTTATGAGACGCATCATTTTAAGAAAACTAGTTTCATTAATACGTATAGTATTTATCATTTATGGCAATATTGTTTGATAATTTCATTTTGAACAAAAGAAAAATAAGACCTCGAAAAGGAGATCATGAATGAACATCTGTAAACCAAGCGCTAAAGTAAAATAATTAATAAATTATATAAAACACATTATCCACTCTCAATTGTAGAATATATTTGACAATGAAAACTTTAACTGTTTCAAAATTAGTTATTCAACAATTTTAACATGTCTGTAATTCACATTTTTCATGTAATAATTTTTACTATCGCTTCGCGACCTTCCCAACGTCTGCATTCTTTGGTGTACAATAACGTTAAAAGTCAGATAATTCACACAATTTTAAAGATTACGCCACGTTTGTTATGCATCGGGCTCATCAGATTTCCTAGTTCTGTGATAGTGAACACCGATTGTATTCTTAACCTTAGCTTTTAAAAAAGGCGTTTGAACTCGACATAAGGCCATCGGAAGCGACGTGGAAAGTTGCGACGGACATACGTTTATGGCAACGGACTGCCTTCAGCAATGATTTGCTAACTCAATATATTGTTTTACATCCGTGTATATCACTTGATTAATTTATAAGAATTGATATTAATTCATATAAAGAGAACCAAGGACGAACCAAGATAGCAATTGCAAAACCATAATCCAATTTTCAAATTCCGATATAATTTTTTTTATATTTTTGATGTGATTACGTTTTGTTATACCTTGCCATTTGAGAAAAAATGAAAAAATTAATAATGCCTTTTTTAACATTGTTAAATATAATTTATTGATTTAAGCATTACTGAGCGAAACTCCTTAACTCTATAAATCATAACATTAAATTTCTAATTTCCTCTTTGTTACATCGCAAATAATACAACTAAATTCTAATCTCAAAGCGACATCGTGCTGTCGAACCCGTAACATCTCGTTAACACGCCAAAAGTGGCGAAAGGCATTGAGATTGTATTTTAGTCGTAGTTTTTGGAATTAAACTAGCGGAAATTGGGAAATTAATTTTTTGTTTTATTGAATCATTCTTAAAAACAATCTAAAAATCCCCACGATTCCGCTCTATTCTTTGTAGATTGCTATGCTCCATTGTTTTGTTTCTTAAGTTCTTCCTAAATATATTTGTATTACAGATAGATGTATAATTGATATAAATACGGTCAAAGGTATTGGAAAAGTGAAATAACTTATAATTATTTAGCAAATGTTTACATAGCATTAGAATATACAAACCGTTGCAATTTCCTATGCACACAAAGAACATTCAGGATGTCGTACAATTTGCATACGAAAAAGTTAAATGTTTTCCAGGTACACATCGAATACGAACGTGTTATCATATTGTCAGTGGAGTATTGAATATCAAACAGACATTTGCAAGAGACAAATGCGTTACATTACGAATGAATCGACTAACCCGATTCTAACAGAAAAAATTGAGAACAACGTGGTCACTTACAGCAGAGCATTGGTAATGGGAATATTAAAATGCAAGAGACGGTACCGCGTGACGGTACCGTTAGGCGCAGTGGACGATGAATTGTGTTGGATGGTCCCGAGGGAACTTGCGCCGAATTTTAATTTGACGACAAGCAAATTAGACCCTGTAAGGCCGGACTGCATTCCGGTTAGCGATTGCGGGACACATTTGCAAGAATTAACAATTAGCTAATAATGTAGAACATCAGTTAAAATTTATCTTATGACTACGAATTCTTTCTACATTATGAAGTGCGAACTCGTGCTAAAAGTAAATACAATTTTAAACTGCAAGTATTTTGGTCTACATTTCTGATCAATATTCAGCTTTTCTCCATTCTCTCTGCCTACCACCTAAACAAGCCCGCCCTTTTATAACCCTTATAAGATTCGCATAAAAGTTTCTTAGTTTGCAAGAATTCTTCATACCAGTGTTACAGAAAGCATTTTCAAGCAATTTAGACTCTACAAAGAGTAAAAATAAAATTAAAGAATTTATGAATTTATGAAAGAAATAAAATTTTTTAATACCAATATGTAAAAAATAAAGTGCACATAATTTTATTAGCTTAATTGTCTTGAAATCATTCTACCTCATTTTACTTTTCTAGCATAGTTTATATTGTGTGATTTAAACCAAACATACATGGGGAAAAAAATTAGCAATGCTAGAAATAAAAATGCTATTTATATATTTATTACATAGAGTTTCTCAATTTCATATGAACAATAAATTATATTGACAAGCGATTATTACTTAAAGTTTAAATTTTTTAAATTAATTTTCAGTGATATAAGTGCCTTTCGTTTTTCGAATTAATAAAGTAATAATAGAACTTATCGTATGCATTAATAAAATATGCTACATCTATGGTTTAAAAATTTAAATAAAAACATATTTAACTCTACATATGACAAAACGTCAATTATTCATCAATTATAAACTAAGGTTAATAGCTAATGGTAGAAAGTTATTAACGCCTAATTGTAAGACGCGCTGGTTACAAACCAGTCTCAAAAATTTTTACATTCAATCATGTGTCAATAAAAGTGCTATTGAACTCGTGTAAGTAACGTTCACACATACAAATTGTTCTGTTGCGTGATTACGTTGGTAATGACGAAATTGGTATGGTCACGTAATGAGATTTCAATCTTTGCCACTACTGTCTTACTATTAATCATTTAGCGGTAAAATAATTTTTACATTATATGTAATTTAGCAATTTCTCTTTAAATCTCTATGAAGAAGTAATAATACGTAGGATTGCTAAGATTTTTCCATTCCCAAGAATTATTTTTCTATTAATAGCAATTGATAGAATATTAAACAATTAAATTACAAAGCAACAAAATTAATTACCCCAGTCACATACTTTCGACAATCTGCAATCATTTTGTTATAGCCGATTGGTATGTATAAAAGCAAACTGTGACCGGAAAACCATTTTAAATCAAAGTCCAAGCTCCTGTTCCAACGAAGTAATAACATTTAATAACAATCGACACGTATTGTCAATTTGTGCGATTGAATGTGTAATCCGCATATAATAGTTTTCGAATTAATAAAACTCTCTAAACACGTTCATGAATTTTTCTTACTATATAAAAAACAAAGGTACACTTTTTACTCGTAAACTTTGAATCTAATTGAGTTCACTTTTCATTTTAATCCTTATTTACTTTGTTTAAACGACTTTTTATGTCGTTTTAAGATAAATCAAGAAGGCCTCAATAAACAACATCATTAAAGGTACCAATAGTTCCGTGTTAAATTTTAATTGGAGATAAAAACTTCCTTCGTAGAAATTTAATATTTCAATTAGTCAAATAAAAATTAAAATATGGGTTTAATAACAAGTAATGCTACTTCATAGTTCAGACATTAATAAAAATGACAAGTCTTCCATGCTTGAAGTAGAAATAGAGTAAGTAAAAAAAAATTACATATTATCCATAGATATAAAGAAAGAAACTACAGTGCTCAAAAATCATCAAAAAATAGTCAACATTTCTTATAATCCATAAAGGACTCCGAGAGTAAATTACCACATAGTATACGGTCCGATTTGAATAAAGTTACCATAAGTTTCAAGATAACGAGCGTAGTATGATGCCGCGAACATAAAGTACATAGCACCAATGTGGTAAAGTTAGTACGTATTTGTGCGCACACGCAGATGTGGCGTCGATTTATATAAAAACAAAACTATGAAGTACATTGAAATCGAGATCCACATTCTAAGAAATTGTGAGCCCTAACCATTTTTACTGCAAGCTTTATTTGTTGCTAAAACCAGAAGTAAATATTCTCCATATTCATCGCGTACAGTCCCTTTTCGCAGGAAGTAAGTGATGCAATATTCAAGTCGCCTGACCGATGTTTCCGGTCGACATTGGTCATCTGGTCCACGTGCAGCGAGGACACCCGGTCAGCTTGTCACTTTCGAAGTTCACCCTGAAATAGGCCTTAATCAGGAAGGCGTAAGAATCCACTTAATTTTAATGAAATCATTATAACTATAATTATAATATATTCAGTATCTAATTGAAACTGGGTTAATAATCACTATTATGCCAAACGAGGATAAAAATATTGTTATTTATTGTCTAATCGAATATATTGTACGTAAAAATAATTATATAATTTTTCTAAAATACATACAATCCTATATGTCAAAATCAATAACAAAACCATTATTATTGATTGAGTCTACATCCTATCACTTTTTTAACGTACTATACATCTTTTAAATTAATTGTACAGAAAATATATATACGTCGTCTTAGATAATATGCATAAACTCCAAGGTAATTAATTTACTATAGATATAATTATTCATTATGAAAAATCTTCTATTTATTTTCTGTACTATGCAAAAAATACCTTTTACAGGCAGTTATAGACAAATTATTTTTCGTTATAATATTGTTATTTTAATACAGTATTGTCATTAATTTGATATTATCAAATTTCATTTTTCTTGATTTTATCGGTTAGCGGTATACACAAAATTTCACCTAATTTTAAGCTCTCACATGTATGATTGCTGGAACACAGCAGCGCTGTTATGGCGGCAGATTGACAGTAAGGACGGTGTCTAGTCATACGGGTACCAAAAAACCCTACTACCATACAGACTCCAGTGCACATGTGACATGGGATTCGTAACCAGGACCTCCGCGCTACAAAGTAAATGGGTAAATCACTCAGCCACTGAGGCAGTCCGAAGTCAGTCAGTTTTCTCCATTAAATAGTGGCAATTCCGATCGTCTGCTGAACACACTGTATTGCTAAATAATAATAACAGGCGCCCTGATAAATAACACCACGTACATGATGTTGCAATACAAGAAACAGTCAAGAAACAATTGGAAATTTAAACGCTCCCAATTGCAGGCCATACCACATTCTTTATGCCAAATTATGGTGTTTCTGTTTTCTATATTCTAGCACTTATACAAATAAACTCATTTTAAATGTTTAAGTTTTTTGGCTATTACACTTTTCAAATTAATAAATAAACATTAAAATAATACTGCTTTCACATTTAATTCTAAATTTTTACAACAAAAACATTAACATATTAATAGTTCTTCTAGGATAACACAACAATATCATACATTTATATACTCTATGCAGCCATAGCCTAAAATAAAAAAAAAATATTAAACCGGAGAGTATTTATTTTCGTGTCTTTAGCAATACATTAATAACTATTATTTCCCTGAAGACTGTTTATTTCTTTCGTTTAAATTATACTACCCATAGAAAAATTAAATTTTGTGCATGACTATTATGCTGAAATATTTAAAATAAAAACTTAAACTAAATTTATTTTCATTAAATAATTACGCGTACTAAAACTATTTAAGCAATTTATATTTAGGAATGAACATAGATTAATCATAATACACGTCAAATAATTACACATATATGATAAATAGTGATAACTTACAAGAAATGCATTATTGATGGTAATGTCTTCATATACAATAATGTAATTTGATTCATCACTATTGTAATTAATTTGGAAACACTTGAATTATATCAAAATAATATATCATTTTTTTAACATTGGTTTAAACATTGTTGCTAAATGTACATAACAGGCGCTTTTCGCAACTTATTGAAATTCATATAAATATCAAATAGTATTAAATCAGTTCAATCAAAAAGTATCACATAGTAGTAAATTATTGTATATGTATAAAAAGGGGTAAAAGAGTTAAACATCAAGTGATCATTTACAAGTTTTACGAATGATGAATAAACAAATATTTTTCCTTTAAATTACTTCATTAGTTAATCGTAATTAGCTAAGAAATAAATATTTACGGTAATTGCTTTCCAAACTGAAATAAATTAAACTTATAATAGTACCTTATTTAATGCTGAAAACAATAACAAAAGAAGGCAACTATACAAAACCTTAAAAGTGTCAATCATACATTTCCGATAAAATAATACACAATTTAGCTGGCTGTGGTTTGAAAACTACTACAAATCTTATCCTCCTCAGACACGAAGCTTTATGACATGCTAAAGGATTAAAATTACATTCTAACTTAGAAAGTCTAAGCAAGCACAAAGATGTACATTGATGATTGTGAAAAAAATGGCCAACCTGTTTACGGTTTTTAAATAATTATATAAAAATTCGTGCAATGATTGTTCGATAAATATGTATTAAAGTAGTTCCCTATACGGGACGTAGGGTCTGAGGAAGATATTTTATAGATTAAGCAGCTCACAGGTCTTGTTTTCTTTTGTTATGGTACGGTCCCTGGTTATTCCTTCGAATATTTCTCCTCTAATATATATCTAAGGGCACCGGAAAGAGCTCCGGCGGCAACTGCGGTGAGATGACGATCGCAAGCACCGCCTAACATATCAGCCGAAGCTGCAGAAATTGACCACTGCTCAGTATTGCCTTTTGTATATTTTTTCGGAATAGCCGTTACAAGAGGCCACTTAGGACTGAAACAGCCGAACGGAGTCTGATGTTTTAACGCCTTCGTCAACCAGGAACGACGCAGTGTGTCTGGGTAGCCGCCCAAAGAGCAAAGAGTCACTGTAACAATGTTCGTTGTTAATTAAAAAAAAAGATTATCATAATCATATCCCTTCCGTATATGGAATATTTTTAGCTTAATTTTCATAGTCAACTATTTTATCGCTTAAAAATGTAATTAACTATCAATATATATGACAAAGGTATAGTATAGATCTATATGTATGAAAATAGAAAAATATTCTCCTATGAGAATAGAAAAATATGGCCCTTGTGATGAAATTAACAGGGCTGTATTATTTATGGGCATTAATATTTTCTTGTGTGTCTTTAATTCGGTTTGTTATCAAAAATCGATAATACGTGGCGTTCTTGCGAGTATTACTAAACTATAAATAAACTACTAATGTTGTCACCTTGTGAAAAAAAAAACACTCACTTTGTTCCAATAGTAAATCGAGTACTTTGAACTTGTTGGTAGCTATGTAATTAGCTTCGCGGAAAATCTTGGTGCATATCACGTCCATGAGCTCTTTGTCCTCCCGCGCCGAAAATATTCTGCAACCACGTCCACGATAGGCTTGGAGTAGCCATACCATCCTTAAGTAAAATATAATACATTTAATATATCTAATATACATAGTAAATAAAAAGGGATGTTAAATATTGTTTTAAAACGCTAATCTTAGATATTATATGATCTATCACAACCATAATTAAGACATATGTTTTCATTATCCAAATTAACTTTACTATATTTCAGTAACATACTAACTTCGATAACATTCGACTACATTTGATGAGATTAATTGGTATAAAATAAATTCATATTGGAAGCACTACGCCCGTGAATATTACGCTTTTCTCGGTAAAGATGTATAATTAAATAAATAAAAATGCAAATCTTTTACTATTCAACAAAATAAGTCTGCAAATATCTTGGTAGCAAAAATAATGACACCTTTTATCACCGTAACATTTTTTTGTTAACGAATGTCAGGAATGCCAACAATAGATAATTATTCAAATGTAGTCATTTAGATTATTATTAGATTATTACTAGTCTTTCAAAATAATAGCTGGATTGTGAATTCAATCTAGCGATTTCTCCTATTATCATCATCGGAACATTTTATATCAGACTCACCTGTGAGTAAGTGAATATCCAAAATTCGTACCATTCACCAAAATGTTGTAACACATCGGCATAAATCTGCATACTCGTTTATTCAGCCTATTCTTTGCCAGCGATGCAACGCAAATGTCTATTATAGTGAAACAAAATAGAAATTTTTATATACCGTACTTTTCGGATTATAGGACGCACTTTTTTACGTAGAAAAATAACCTTAATTTATAAATATATTATCATATATTCTTAACTTATAAATTGAATCAAATAATGATAAAACTGTAAATAAAAATCGTGTTATGAATTCGTGGTGCAAATTATAATCTGAAAAATACGCTACCCTCGATACAAACAAATGTCCAATATAAATAGATAATCCGATGAAAAAAAGCAGAAAAGAAAATCTTCAAAAGACACAACAAACTTTTTGAACTATGACTAACCACATATACTTACTACTACATACACTACACCATAGTATTTCGTAGTTAGAAGGTTTTGTCTTCGATAAATCAGTATCCTTTGCTATAATTAAAAATCGGTTCACATGTTTATAGAATTGTAGGTCTCGTCTATTTTCCGTGTGGAATATTTAAAGGTTTATACTATGGGTACATATTCATTCAATGTATATACGACATAATTCAATTTTAAATCTTCGATTTTTGTACATAAATTATATAATAGACAGAATAAATAGACATGCATTATCTGGTTATGAAAAAGTAATTAAACTAGGAATAATATTTTTTAAATGTTACGTTATCTTTCACTAATATTTCTAATATATAAAAAAATAAATTACCAGCTTCTCCGGGATCGGGCTTCCATCTGTTGAATTGATATAGTTTAGATTCGTAACTCTCCCATTTCGGGTAAGAACTTTTCGTTAAAAATATTGGCGACTTCTTTCTGTTTTTGAAATCACTGATGCCTTTAACACCCAGCGTTCGATTTGAGAATAAAGACGTAACTATAAGAATATAAATAATAACAATATTTAAAGCAGTAGAGAAATGACTATTGAGTAATTTGTTCTGTTTAATGTGAACCGAGGAATTATCCGGATTAACTTCTACCATTGTGTTTATATACCCCAATTATGAAAGATTAATTATTTTTTTTAAATATTCTAACACAAAAACGATAACCTACAAATATTTTCCTATTTGCAATTTGCTACTGCCGGCGTCTCTTCTACAAAAATAAGATATGAGGGACTTTAAAAGCCTGCATCATTCCTAAGAGCTACACGAATCCATTGATATTTACGATTACCTATCAACAGGTAAACTATCCGGATTGCTCATTTTAGAAGCTTCACCTGAAACTAAAGCGCACATAGAGGATGGAAAATAGTAAAAGAGAAGTTTACGAACATTTAATAAATGTTCGCAAAAGATAAGATGAAATGGTTACTAGATTATAATAGTATCTAAAAAGTGATATCATCGCGGATTAAAGTTCAATTAAATAAACAACAAATACCTCTCCTGTGTATGAGATTCGATTGCTCCTTATCATGTTTTACCATCGACTCAAAATATTGCAGCAACTCTCCGTTATATCTTAGAAAACTTTTAATATACACCTTAATATCCTTTTGCAACTCATCTTCCTTTCTTAAAAGAACATGTTGTAGATTATCTGTAAAAAACACTACCACTTAGTGAATTTTTTTACAAAACAATGTCATGATAAGTAAATATCTTACCATATACAACCGTTAAACCAAATGCGAAATTCATATCAATGGCGTATTTATACCGGTGCGCAAAATCTAATATCTTTTTCAAGGCTTGCAAATATAATAACAAATCAATGACCTGCGGAAAGTCATCTAAGTAATCTATTTCAGACGGCGCATCATTCTCACTCTCTTCCGTGCGAAAGGCTTCACCACTAGTCCCATTAACAATAGCCACAGCTGTGATTAAATAAAACACAATTCTGAAGCAACTGTGTAAGAACATTGTTAATTAAATTAATAAATAAGAAAATATATTTTCCGTCACGCCGGCACTCATGGGCTGCATTTAAACAAAACTGAAGATCGTGCGCCGGGCACCGGCTTTTTATAACATGGGAACTGAATGAGATTACGTGCAAAAAATAAATACAAAAACACTACAATTGTGTTAAATAGTTTATTGTTTTGAATACTTTATAACTAAAGATATAAATGAAATTTAATTAATTTATCATAACAAATTAATTTTAATATGTTAATAATGACATGATGTTTATAAAAAAATCATGTTTTAGCTTGTTAACATTCCTGTTACAAGGTGTTAATATATAACTTTCCACAAGGGTCGTTGGAGGTAAGAGCTTTCATATAAGTTTAAACGAACTTTTGTGCTTTATTCAAGTTATAATAATAATTATCTTGTAGTTTCTATTGATTATTTACAATGAATAATTTTGATGTCTGCAATTATAGAAATCCGTCAAATAGAATAAATATATGGATATGACAATATACAACATGTGGTTTATATTGATAGATATTAAACATCATAATACTTAATTAAAAATTTTATGTCTTAAATTAATGACCTTAATTTGGTATTTTGTGGAACATACTGATTCATTTCAGTTTCAAAACTTATAAATGTGGCATAAATCGAATTCATGGCCCGATCCCAATTAAAGAATTCATAGTAGACTTTTAATCACTAAATCTATAGGATTCAGTTCCTACGGTAAAACCATTACGTTATAATAATAAATTTACACAATAGGTTATAGTATCATGGTATGCGCTATGTACAAACAACATGCAAAGAATTCTATTATGGCACTAACAACGCAACTTAATAGGAAGCTGGGCCTGATAATGATAACAAGAAATGTAATGTTTTGATCGATGTTTACATACATAATAGATAGGAAAAATAATTTCGGTATTTAACAGGAATGATCGTAGTGTGATGATTTTTGTCATACAATAACTTGCATTTCATTTAAAGCCATTGTGTTTAAATAAATGTAAAACAGTGTAATTTTTACTACCCTCTTTGTCAAAAAATTATTAATAGAAGCAAAATCTCTACTTCATTTCGACGAATAAAAGCGTATTTACAAAATTGAAACAAATTAACACATCTCGATCTGGCTTGTCGCGAGACATTTGTAAGAATAAGCTTCGCCACGGGCATCAAGAGACGCAATTTACAATCATTTTATTTGATTAAGGAAAGCTTAGCTTCAACATAGTGGCCGTTAAATTATTTAATGCCACGTGACCATTAAATATTAAAAGAAAATATTTTAATCGGTTTGAGACAATAGAGGTTTTTTTATTAATTTAGAGTTAATGTTAAATGCAATATTAGAAATAGAAAAAAAAATCAATAACAATTCATAGTTTATTTGACTTTTATAATAAAATAAAGAATTGAAACTCAAAAATCTCTTGCCAGATCGTCTTAGTAGATTTATAGGAAATGTGTAGTGTACTTGTTCCTTGGAATTATCAGGAGGATGAAACTTATTTTTCTTTACAATAGAGGAACTTAAAGAACAAGAAGTTTGACAATAGGGCTGCACAAAGTAACGAGATATTAGAAAATTAATTCAACACCACGTTGCTTTGGTCGGCCTGAAACATAAGTCATTACCGCTGCAATTTCACCACCTATACTACCTTTTCAAACGGAAGAGAGTAATGTTTGCACACTTTTGCTTAACGGTAAAAATAGGCGCTGCTCCATCTTCTTTAGCAAACAACAAGGACTTTAAATTTACCTAACATTAACTAAAGGTGAAATATTCATCTTTATTAGAATTAGAGCGTCTTTGTTAAAGGCAATCGTTTCGTTTACCACAGGATGAGATTTGTGCTCGAACCATCATCACTTATGAAATAGAAAAATATATTAAATGGTTGTCGTATACTATATTTATTTACTTAAAAGATTTTAAAAAATATGATAATTCCAGAATTTTATAATATTTTTTATGGTAACTCTTTGCAGAATGACACTGTCTCACCGTGTCATCTAACATCCATTACAGTTCCCGGTTTGAAGTATCATTGTCTGATTGTTATAACTTAATACCGTTTGTCAAGTTACTTTAAAATGGGTTTAGTTACAGTTATCGAAAGTGAATCCCATTTTCAAACGGAAATGGCCAACGCTGGTACTAAACTCGTCGTAGTAGACTTTACAGCTACTTGGTACGTATAACCTGAGGAAAACATTAATTTAGCCTAATCATTGCTATTGATTTATGTTAATGTTCGAATTTTTTTACAAAGGTGCCCGCCGTGTCAACGAATTGCACCATTTTTTGAACAATTAACAGTAAAGTTTCCCCGGGCGGTTTTCTTGAAAGTTGACGTTGATAGGTGTGCTGAGACGGCAAGCGCCCAAGGCATAGGCGCAATGCCGACATTCGTTTTTTACAGGAATAGGGTAAGTACATGCATGAATTAGACCATCGTGACATTCTCATTATAATGGAAACATTATTATCACAGACTAGAATTGATAGACTACAGGGTGCAGATCCTGCATCACTAGAAGCAAAAGTTAGACAATTTTATGGCGCTGAGGAAGCAAATGATGAGGATAGTGCTGTTGCAGGGCATGTAAGTAATTAACTGTTATTTTCAAATTATTATTTTAAATATGGCCAGCTTAGCATAATTCAAATAGATCAAAATATCATTAGATGGAATAAAATACATTTTAATTCATGTAAAATTATGTTAAGCATTTCATGAAGTGTATATAAAATAATTATTCATTTCTCTCAATTTCTTATTTATAGATCAATTTTGTTTACACTGGTATATTCTTCTGTATGCTAATATACTATTAAGTTATTTTAACACATATTTTTTGTAAACTAAAAATAATCAATTAATAACTGCATAATTATTTATTAATGAAAGAATTATGTATTCTTTATACAGATGGACTTGGTAACATTTATCACCAAAAGTGAATGTGAATGCCTGAATGAATCTGATGATCATCCATTGACTCTTGCATTAAGCAATGGCGGCGGTTATCTAGCCAGTGACTGTGATGAACAACTCATCATTAATATTTCATTTAATCAGGTAAGTCAAATGGTATTTATAAACATTGACTCATGTGAAATTTTATGATAATAAAAAACTTTGAATAGTACCTTCTAAAATAAATTAACAAATATTATAATATACCAAGTCACATGCCTAATTATCTTCATAATTTTTATTTGAATTAAAACAATATTTGCTTAACAGATTTGTCCCCCTATACATAATACATAAGAACATACAAAGAAAAATGTGTACTTTGTATAATAATTAAACTTTATCAACTCTTTTAGTTGGTGAAACTCCATTCTCTGAAAATAAAAGCACCAGCAGACAAAGGTCCTAAATTTATAAAACTTTTCATCAATCAACCAAGAACACTTGATTTCGACCAAGCAGCTCAAAATTCATCAGTGCAAGAATTAGAGTAAGTTGACAAGTTTACTTAAAATTGTTACTTTTAATAAACTAAACCATAATTGCACATGGCTCATTTATAACTAAACACAATTTTTAAATAATTTGGAAAAACCAGACTCAGACTCTGCAACCAGTATTGTGAAGTCATGGACCTTGATTTTGAAACCATAATTTCACACAAGTTATTATTATTAAAAAATGTGTTTTCTTTTTAAAGAAATTTGAGATATTCAAATAAAATATGTATATATTTTAAAAATTCTACAATTGCTAACTATCTTTGAACATTAAACATTGTATAAACATGAAGGGCAGTTTGGGAAAATCAAAATATAATATTCAGTTAGGACAGTTAATAGCAGCTTGATAAAAAATATATAGGATATATAGTAGCATAAGAGGATATATAGTGAATAAACATAATTGAATAAAGATGATGCAAATTGATCATATTGCTTTGTTTCAGGTTGACACCAAATGATTTGGAGGGCAACCCAGTGCCTCTAAAATTTGTCAAGTTCCAAAATGTTCAAAACATTCAAATCTTTATAAAGGACAACCAATCTGGTTCAGATGTTACATTGATCAATCATCTCGCATTTTATGGCTCCCCTATTTGTACCACAAATATGGGAGAATTTAAACGTATTGCGGGCAAAAAAGGCGAAAGCCATTAAACAATATTAGAGAAACAAAATGAAATAAAAAAATCAGAGTTCATATAAATAAATGAACTATTAAAAACTGATGAATAACCCTGTGGTATAATAATATGAGACATTATTTGTTAAACTGTACTTTTTGTTCAATAACAAATTCATTTTTTTTGACTCATAATATATATATTCAAATGGTAAATAAACAGTTTCTTAATATATTTTTGTCATGTATTTATGATACTATAGTAAATATACATAATAAGGATAAAAATCTATAAGACCCTAATGTCATAGGCATATATAAAGGTATCAGGAATTTGTATATTCAAATAAATAATTTTTAAAATAAAATCTTATATTTATTCAAAATACATTTTATATTTCAGTCCTGCTTCAATTCATATATTTGTATATATGCTTCAGTAAGAGTTATCATTTGGGGTAATATGCTAGTTACATGAAGATCTTGCATTTCATACCTGTAACAAAAAAAATTCAATATTAATAAAAGCTCTGATGTCTTTCTATATAAAAATGCAGTTAACTGTGCTCTGACACATTAATTACTCACTGTATGTGGAAACTGCTAAAATCATTTAGATTTTGTATGAAAATTTCTTTTAATTTTTACATAATAACTAAGTGAAAAATTTTTTTTTCTAAATTATAATTCATCACCACATAAACAACATTTTTATGAAATGAGAGTATAAATGTATTACTGTTAATGATGAAAACCATTACAGCAATAGTAAAAATTTTACAAGGAAATTATAGATTTTGTAAGTAGGTAATAAAACTGTATTTGGCGTTTTATTATATAAATGTCACATCAGTATTAAATTGTTTAAAAATTAAACATTAAAAAAACGTTTGTCAACATATTACTTATTTTATGTTCAAATACTTCTTTAACAGTCCGAGCTGCCTTACTGACAATGCCCTAAAAAAGAAACCTCACTATTTCTTTTGACAGTTCTTCATACAAGGACATCACAAATGGTTTCAAAGTTGATGATAGTGATTTTTAAACTCCAAATCATTAAATAAATTCCCTGTAGAGATCTTTCTTAACACAATATCAGCAGGTAAAATCATGAGCTTGACTCACACGTCTAATAAACGAAAATTAATGAAATATGAACAATTTCGCTCGCCGTGCCGGTAACGTATTTAAACATATTTTTTTTATATATAAAATAAGAAACACATTTTTACCACTGTTGTGTAGGTGTATGCAAGACGTGCGCCCTGTAGGTGCCCTTTTCTGGTGTACCATCATGAATGATGTTCCCGACTAGCTCATAAGTAGTCTTTCCATTGTGCTTAGCTTTGACTTCTGGAGTTAGAATATCTCCAAAGTCCACATTTCTGAAACCAAAGTGGTATTGATTTAATGATTTCTTATAAACAACTATCAAGATATTTACATGATGTTTGGATAATACATCCTGATTATAGCAAAAATGTTTATAATTTATATTGAAATACTACCAGTTTAAGCTTGTAATATTGAATAACATTAATAAGAGTAAACAAAACTATTATAGCCCTATTCATGGTTGTGATGGGTATTCAGAAATTAATACTACTATATCTCTTAGGTCTTGTTCAATGTTGCTTTAAAAATATCTTGAGTAATATGTTAATACTTACTTAACGGGAAAGTTAACAACAGTTGGATTTTTCTCAACAAAGAAAGTATTTTTCGTGAAACGTTTTATATACAATATTAGGTATGGTGGTAATTGTGTAATTTCAAATCGTTTTAAGAAGTTCTCTTTATAGGTTTTATACTCTTTAGATGTCTGGCCATTAAATTTAGAAAGCAACTGGTACAGATTTACCTGTAAATGTAGACATTCACATATATTATAGTAACAGTAGAAACTCACCACATTGCCACAACAATAATATAATTTCGTATATATTAAATTTAGTGAACATATTCAAAATGTTTAAGTTTACTGATACAGATAAAAGTACCTGTGGTATAATATTCTCTCTAAATTCATCAGTAAAAAGGGGTGTCGGTGGTAAATCACAAGTCAAATACAAAAATGGAGATTCTGTTATCATCTCTGCATATTCTTCACTGTTAAGATCAACTTTTGCAGCATCATCTGCATCGGGTGGTGGTAGCTTCCTACAAGTACATAAATGCAACTTCTATACTTTAATAATTTCTCACATATTTGTGGTAATTATTAAAGGAACATTATTGAATTATATGCAGTCATTACGAAACTCACCTTGTATATATTCTCATGTGCCCAAGAAAAGATTTGTAGATTATTGAGCTGTTAGGTTTTTTAGTACCATTTAGCGCCATATGTAGAGAGTTAAGGAACCATGACATGAAATCAATTGGATCACCTAAAAATTGAAGTTCACATATGAAATATATAAACCTGGACTGATGAAAACAAGAAAGAAAGTGCACTCTATTTCATTTTCATTACCATTAACCCGATTTGCATCACATTCATTCTTTAAACACCAACAAAGAGAGAAAAATCAAAACTTACTTTGTTTAATAAATTGAAATTTTTTTTTGGACCAAAGCACAACAGCTTGCAACATTTCGTGTGGTGAAACGTGCGCTTTGAAAGCGCGCGGGTTCCACAGCTTTCTCAGTAACTCTCCAAATCTCTGAACCAATAAGAATGATGAATCTCCCGGTGGTCTTTTAATGTCTGCATAATTTTCTTCACGTAAAAAGTAATTACGAAGAGGTCTTACTTGTGATAGACACTGAAAAAACAATTTAGTAAATAATATGAAATAGTATGAGTTTCTACCTTGTTAAACAATATCTTGTAATATTATTACTTATAAGTGAATATTTCTTGACTAAGTTTTTGTAATAATAAATAAAAATATCAAGAATTCATCGCCATTGATATCTATGGAGGAGGCCAATGTCTAAGTGTATGTATATAGACTGACGGTGATAATGATAATTTATATTTTCTAATGAAATTCCATATCTATTCTATTGTTATGTACTATATCCACAACTCTAAAACCAAGAGTGTAATTTGCAAAAGTGAAATCTGAATACAATATTTCATTTTCAAGTTGATTACCTGAACAAGCCAGGATTAATTTATGAATATATCTTGTTACTAACCTGTAAAATAACATTGCAATAATCATTAGCTTTGATGTTATTAAGACCCACAATACCTGGCATGTACATAGTGCCATCAATTGCTCTAGACAGTTTTGTATTAGTATCTAATTGTTTGATCTGTTCTGGAGAAAAGATCGGATTCAATACATATTTAATATCATTTAATGAGGAATCTGAAATCAAAAAAATAATTATGAAAACTTATGAAACAATATAAATGAAATTTGTTAACATTAAGATACAGATGCTAAATTAATATGATGTAACAATAATTTCAATTTTTTTATTATTCTAAATGCTTAGTTTGGTTTGTAAAACTTGTAATTTTTTAAATACAATATTAGTGAACATTATTTAACCTTACCTATAACTTCATAGTTATCTGGCAAACAGTAGAACTTCAAAGTGTGGAGATTGAGGAATACATGATGGCCTTCGGCTACTGAGTGTGTATAAGCATGTGTATTAGTTCCTCGTCCCTGTTGTATGTATATAAAAAAAATAAGAAAACACATACACATGTAGTTTTATTTTACTACACACAAATCTTCTACTTAATAAATATATACCTAATAAATTTGCCTATTTGATTCAAAAAGTAATTGAATCTGAATAAATTAAGTATGTAAATGTTTTCAATTATGTCACAACTTTGAGTCTCTGAAGTTGTTTGGAACATCATAGCTCCTAAATGATTAAATCAATTAGGTCTAGAGTATTTTTTCTACAGCTAACTTGCTCTTTTTTTTCACTTGGAGCTATTTTAAAATTTGTTTTTAATCTTATATTTATAAGGTTATATATTTTACTATTTACTATAAGATTATTAAAAAAAATATATGTAACAATATATGTTAATTATCCTCTTAAAATAATGTATACATTGACAAAAGTGACTTATAGCGTCTTAAAAAAGTTTTTCAAATCTAAAATCTGATCATTAATATGAAATTAAGTGTATGTTAAATTTAATACTGACCTGAAAATACTTTCCACAAACAAGACAAGCGTAAACATTAATCCTAGTCAATGACACTGAACACAACTTTTCAAAATCAAAATCAAGGACATGTCTGTTAATTGTATCCAAATAAGGACACTGAATATGCATTGTCTTAGATAAAGGTTCTGAAAATTTTAAAAACATTAAAATTAAAACTATAATGAACAATATGTAGAGGTTATAACTAAACTATACCTGAACTATCAATGCCGTTTTCACTAAATCCCTTTCGTTTTCTTGCTATCTGTTCTGACATTTTCACTTATTGTTGTAACACATTTAAGGACCTACTCAATCGAATGTAACAAACAATATTCATTTATTAATATTAGAACAACAAACTCAGAATAGACATTCAAATACGCAATGACAGTGACACCAACAGAGAAAATAAACACCTATTGAATGATGACACCTATTTATTAAATAAATGATATATTTATTTAAATTAAAATAATAAGAAAGAAAATTTAATAATGAAGAATAAATTGTACGATTGATGAATAATAAACTAACAATTCATGCTATACAAATCTAAAACTTTTTGCCCCCATTGATAGGTACGGTTACAAGTAAAACAAACTTTTAAACATCGGTATAAGAATATTATTTCAGAGCTACATAATTTCATCAGTATTATATCTGCCTCAACTTTTCACCTTCTCAGGGGTTGACTGATAGAAGATGCTCATCAACATAAGCTTGACTTCTTTGTACCTTAGTTTAAGATAAGCAATAAAGTTTTAATAAAGTGTTCAATTCAAAAACAAAACAAGAGACTTCTTTATGTTATGGCAAAACAGAATAATGTAATATAGAACATAAGCTTCACCGTATTATTATAATGTTATTATAAAATAGAAAAAATATGTACAATTAATATAATTTCATTAAAGATAGAACCTCTTATTACTTATTATTCATAATAGTGAAGTGCAAAGTAACCCAAAAATTACGTTTTAATACACAATAACAGTGAGTACTGTAATGCAACAAAGTAACATGTTTTTTCGAAGATCGATCAAATTTGATTACATCTGGCAATATTATTTGTAAAGAATCTCAAAAAGTGACATTTCTCGATTGGTCATTCTTGAAAATGGCCGTATCGGGGGGTAATATTGAGTGGTCTACTACTGTTAAACCTATTTTAACGGCGCTTTACGGCCCTTTTTTCGACAAAAACGATGCTGTGGAAATAATACACGCTATAATTAAAAGGTATCGTATAATTAACATTTTTAATAAATTTTTGTTTGTTGTGATGGCTGCCCGTTTTGTGATTATTCAGCACTACTTATTAATAAATTGTGTAAAAATATACATTAAGAATTATTTTCTAATCTATTACATTGTTACTGTTATAGTGTACTATTTATTTATTTATTACTGTGTATATATTTCTAAAATTTGAACAAAATATGATTTAATCTTTTCACTGCGTCAATGTCCTCGATTTAGTTTCTTCATCCAATATAATTGTAATTTTTATTTTATTGTATTTACGAAATAAATTAGCATAGAGTGAAAAAGCGATATGTTTTATAATTTCAATAATTATTTTTTCCTGTTCTAGTTTTCATGCCAGAATTGGACGTCGCAAATGTAATTTTAAAATACCTCACTTTTGTACAAGTATTGTGAAATATATTTTAATAGACACAACCTTAAAATAGGGTTTTTTAAATACCTCCACTTAAGTAAGATTTATCTAAATTCAGTAAAAAACGTAATGATTATAAGTAAATGAAGGATTGATATAAAAATCAATAATTTTAAAACTTCCGAACATTCTTCCTCAACTGATTAATGCTTATAATGTACTTCAAATATCTTGATAAATTACCTTTTAAATTGAAACTTAATAATACTTCCAATAGGATTTTATCTTGTAATATTTTAATGTCTTCATTATATAGGTTAATATGAACAGTAGATCCATTACTATATACATAACATTACAAGGAATCAAGTTAAAAGGTACTTAACAAGTATTACCCTGTCTACATTTTTTTAATGGCCATTCAACACCACAGTGACTACAAAACCGACAATAATAATTAATTATTCAAGTTGTGTAAACATTGTTTAAAAAGTGTGAACAGTAATACAGAATTTTCTCAATAAAGAGATGAATATTTACCTTATATTAAAGAATTTCCTTACTATGATAATTCAAGTTTATAATTCAAGATATTTTGTTACAGTGAAAGTGAATTCCAGAACCATGAAGATATTTATGACTTATTCTATACATGCTTTGCATGCCTCTCTGCTCACTTCATCAGCATTAATGCAAATAACTGTAAGTATGGTAGTAGATTAAAATGAATGTTTGGTTTTACAGAAAGTTGGATGGTGAAAAACAAGCAGCTAAAACATATGTCCTTGTCAACAATGAATGTTTAAAACTACATTATAATAAATGTTGTCAGTTAACATAAAATTAATATTGTGTCTAATGTGTATTAAGAAACTGAATTTAGTCTTGCTAACATATGAAAGATGAACAGTTTACTATTACTAAATTTTATATTGTAAAATATTATGCAATACTGTCTTTGTTTAAATGGGAACATTCAAATTGTGATTGTAATTCATATTTCTGATAATCACATAAAAAAACTAATATTTATTGATTAACATATGTTTCATATATATAATTATTAACCATAACTTGAGCAGTTAAATGTATTAAAACAGATCTAAATGATATGAATTTCTGAATCTCATTTATGAATGTAAATGATAAAATGATATTTAATTACTAATTTCTTTTTCTATGTGGACATTGAAAGTTATATACAATGACACATTAACTAACATTGGCAGAATGCAGTGAGAAATTATTAGGATTTTACAAATGGTACCATTGTAAAAATTTATATATCACAGATGTGTAAAAAGGTTTTGAACAGAGCAAAAATAAATCTATTAACGTTTTCCTCTTAATTTCCCCTGCCCAGTGATGGGAAGAATCCCTTCACTTCTTATATGTCTTACTGAAATATTACAATTTTTGTAATACATAAATGAATTAATTTTATTTTTTGCAGTACCTGTTGATCAGCTCAGTACCGCACGTGATGCATTCAGGATTATTTTACGTCAGATTCTTAAGAAGCTCTCTGAGGCTGGTTTGAGTTTTGATGAAGCTTCCACTACTACTACAGCTGCTCCAAATGTGTCAATTAAGCAGGTGAATATTATTATTTGAAATTATTAAAAATTGTGATTGGTTAAAATCATCACCTTTTTTTTATGAACTTGTTTTATTTTTTAGGCCAAGATTTTTAATTCTACATATATAACAGTAAATTAATTACTTTATTATATTTTTCAGCTTCTTTTACCAATTGTTGGACTATGTGGCATCGATGGTGGTGGTTATCCACAATCAGATTTAGTTATATTGACATCACTTTTGAAGAATGCAAAATTGCCTGCACATGTCAATGTTACAGGTTTGTATAATATTAGGTTTGACTAATAATTTAAATTAATTTAGATTTTTTTTTAATGTCCGTTACATTTTAGAAACTCAAACAACAAAATCATCAGTCATTCCAAGCCCTATAACATCTCTTGCTTCACAAACATCTAGCAGTAATGAGAAACAGGTGGCTTCCAATGCTCAACGACGCTCTGATGCTCTGTTGGAACAATTAACAATGCCTTTAAGAAACCCTACGACGCCGATACCATCGGCTCATATTCCACCCGTCTCTACAGTCATATCTCCTGGTAGTAATGACAGTTTGGAAAGTTCAAAAGAAGCAAATGGTAACCAACCAGCAGCTATTGATATGAAGGTAAGTATTCTTTAACTGTTCTTATTGATATTCTGGCATTATACTTACCACAATTACCAAATAATTGATTACACCTATGATTTCAGCATTCCACTCGGATTATGGTAACTAACATCAAAGTATAACAATAGCAAAATTAACACAGAAAATTTCTTTAGTTATTATTAACATTTTGTTGACCGCTCACGAGTTAACCCATGATGCATTGTTTCGTATCGCCGTTGTTTCCTCCATTGGCGACTAGTGCAATTATTTTCAGTACATCTCAAGTTCTTATATCCCCTTATAATAACTAAAATGAAAAAATACTATATATTACATTTGAAATTATAGAATTATAGCCAGTAAAGCAAGATAAATTTTCTGGTAAAATTACCGGTCAACAATATGTTAATTTAATATAGAAACTTTTTTGTTACTTGATTTGTTTATTCTTGATTTCATTTTGAACTTTTTGTCTGTTTTCTCAGAAGTGGGTAGCATCAACATGTGCATCCTTGCTGATGGAACTTCGAGCAGGCATCACTGTGTTGAAAGTTTGCTCTTCATTGCCTTGCTTGCAGCGATATCTGAATCGTTGGCAAATGTCTAAAGAGTCTGCAAATCCACCTCAATTCAACTCTGATGCCTCACTGTGAGTATCAAATTTTTTTTTTTCGGTACTAAGTAAACTTTCAGCATAATAGTTTTTATCCTATTTTATATTATTAGTAATTAGATCACTGATTTTAAAGTTTCCAATGCTGTTTAACTGATATACATTATTATGTGAATAAATAAATAATATATTTAAAGCAATGTTACTGACTAAAGCACTGCATATATGAACAAACACTGGTTCATAATATATGATTGGATATTTAATTATGATATTTGTGTCCTCTTTTCTTTGCAAAGTGGTTAATCTCACTTGCTTTATTACTAGCTACAACAGTCAATGTTAATGTGCCACCATACCAACATTGTTGTGTTCCGGCGGATATAAATATGAGAACTAATCTACGGCCTCATTGTCATATATATAGAGGTGATGTATTAGCCCTGGGCCGATTAAAAATATTTATAGTTATTTTATTATGTTTAGCCTTCATTTCCTGGTGAATGAGGTGCACGTATGCCGGCTGGCGCTTTCGCTGCCGTGCTTGGAGCCATTCACACCGGATCGCATCGCAACGCTCAGCGACATCGCCACCGCGTGGCTGCTGTGTGCAACTGCTCAGGTAAACATTTACCTAAATGTATTAATTTCTTTTCGTTTCATCATGAGAATATTTATTATTTCTTTTTCTTATATTTAATCTTAACTAATATATGCAAATAGGATTACTCTAGTGATTATTTTAAAATATTTGGTTCCTTTAATATTTTATTGAAACATGTTTAGTTTTTTTTTTCTAATTAATACACTAGCCCATCTAGTTTCAAAGGTAAATTAGAATTTCATTCTCTCTACATTTGTTGTACCAAACTTTTGCAGCGGAAACCACATTTGTTTTTAAATTATTTGTTTGTCATATTTGTATGTTAGAAGTCCATCTGCTTCTATAAACTTACATTTAATATTTATAAACCAGGCCTCTTTGCACCCCAAAGACGAAGAAAGCGAGCAGCAGACTGCAAATTTAGTAGAGAGTGCACTCAGTCTCTACAACACTGTTGGTGAGACATTTAAGCAATCAACACGTGCTGGTGGATATGTAAGTTCCTTTTGTTTCTAAATGTTCAAAATATTCAATGATTTACACAAACAGAATTTCATTAAATTGTGAAGTTGTGAAAAACTTCAATTCAATTTCAATCAAAAACTTTAATTTGCATTATGCTCATGCTGTTTGAGCCCATTCTAATTTCAAACGATCTAATAATGTTTATAGTGCACATGACAAGATTCTGACTTATGTGACAGGTATACCAAAATCATCTAATGATTGGCGCATGGGTACTCCTGTGCGGGTTACACCACGCGCTCGCTGGTGCGCCGTGCCCTTCGTCCGTGCCTGGCAAAAGCCCCGCTAAGACTCCATCTAGACCCTACAATCTCACCAAAATGTGAGTGCTACACGACTGAAATTTAAACATCTATGCGGTTTTATTCTTGTTACTCTGAAATAAGTTATTTTGATTCTAACCGACTACAAGATGAAGGGGGTTCTTAAAATTTTATTTATTCAGCTTTTTTTAAAATATGTATAGAGAGTGGTCCGATTTTGATTATCCTTTATTTTTTTGGTAAAAATTATATATGCTTCGAAAAAATTTGTTAAAAAAAATTGATATGTTTTTTTAGGCAACAAGGTCTGGGCGTAGTGTGGGTTGCGCTGGGCGGGCGGTGCCTGGCGTGGAGTGGCGCGCTGCTGTGCGACGCGCGGCTAGAGGCCCTCGGTTGTTCCTGCGGCGAGAGCGCGTGTCCCGCTCCCCTGCACGTACTCGATCACCACTCCGCGCACGAGCGAGAGATGCGTCTCGCGCATGCGGCCCCACTACACCAGGTGTGTAAATAGTTGGTAGTAATATGAATAGGGATACGCGTGAGTGCTGAGGACTACTCTAGGTAGGTCCTGGGATATGCTGTCATAGAATAACTTTAGAGGGGAAGCGATTGTGTTCTCTTCAGAAACCAGAGGACAACCACCGAGAGGCATTTAGTGGGTAAGAATCACTACATATAAACAGCCTAAAACCTTAGAAGGTAGGGTATATTTTCAAGGATTACCCCCCAAATACCAAGAAAAAACAAGATATGACAATAATAATAATATAAAATAATAACAAATGTTTGATTTAAAGAGTGAAAAATATTTATATATAAACTTTATTATTTCCGAATTACTATTTCCCACAGTGCTTGAAATGTAAATATTAAATATATACGGTGAAAGGCAATGCGGCGTAAAAACGTATTGTAAACAAAGGCTACTATAGTTTATGCTATATGATTACAACTCACGAAATGGCGAATGCTTAGAGTGACTTTCATTTGGCGATATTTAACACGTTGACCGGTTGGTTAAAACTGTATGGTCGTCATACCCTCGCCGGCGCTAATGTGTTAAACTTTTTATTAAACTATTATTCAGGCCTTGAATATTATTTTGTTTTGTAATTATAAGGAGTCCATGAACTATAGATAAAAATATATTATTAATTGCTATTCTGAAATTGCTATTAAGCAAGAGATTTTGTTTCAGCTCTTGGTGGCATTGGGTGTTGTGTGTTATCGGAAGGCAACAAATTTAAAGCGCGCCGTGGTACAGAAGCAGAATCAGGACGCCGATCCCGATCGTTCGGACTCCACTGTCTACTTCCAAGATATGATTTTATGCTCCGAAGACTCTGAGACGGATGATGGTAATATTTTTTTGTGCTAAAATTACGCTTTTGAATAGTCAAAATGATTCTAACGCCGGTTTCAAGATGCAGACTACCATGAGAAGAATCTGGCAAGAAACTCAGGAGTACTCTTTTAACTATTATTATGTTTAGGGTTTAGATTTGATATTTTTACCTTTATTGAATTAAAGCTATTCATGTTTCCACTTTATTTTCATTAAAACACTCTTCAACAATAATCTCTACTAACCAAATTACTTACAGTTTTTTTATGTTCTTATACAAAACATCAGTGTTAATATAATAACATTGAATCAAAATAGTACTTAGAAGTTGTATGTGAAATCCTTTAGTTACAAATAAAAACCTATAGGTACACTACAGTTTATCAATTTTACCAGTACATTATAAAAGTGTTCAACTTGTACTAGAAGACAGCGAGCCGCTATTCGGACTTTGGTTCGAGTCTACGTTGGTGGCCCCGGATGCGGTCGATGCAGCGGCCACGCGTCCAGGCAACGACGCCAACGACAACTGCGAGGTGCCCGCGCGCCCGCATACCATCGTGCCTGATAAGGCCGAGCCGTATTCGGTTAGCTGAAAAAATATATGGATATATTATGTAATACATAATTGGATCTATGACGTCAGGCAGAAGAGAAAGACATACGGCTAATATTGGGTACGATTTTGTATAGCCTTCTCTCTGTCGCACAGTGCTCCGACAGCAAAAGACGATGTTAACCGCCGTTTTTAAACCGAACTCAGCGAAATAATTCCTTCTTCTCGACTTGCCAAAGCAAATGCCGTGTAATGTATTGATGTTGCCATTTGTACATATTAGATAATTGTAACATTACTTGGCCGCTTACTATAAAAATAAGCATGTATATATTATTTGACCATAAGAGCATGTTTTGATCTCATCTGGTTTATTGTAATTTGCATCAGGTGGCATTACAATATGGATACACTGCAACTTATATCTGGTGCAACTTTAAATCCCGTCTTAAAGTGAATATACTGCAGCGATTTTTAGTCCTGATTACAACATGTGAGATCATGACAATGTTAAGTTTTATCGCTTTTACGTAACACATTATAGTCACCATTAAGTTTGCTTTAGGTGATAAACAAGATATTTCTTTATAAAGACCCAGAGGCAGTATGCTGCTCTACATTTCTCTGTACCTTTTCTTCTTTTCAAGTAGACGATATAGGAAGCGGTTAAGTGCGGGCAAACGAGGTAGCCGTCCTAACATAATGACATCAAAAAATGCTATGTGCCTAATTTGAATAAATTGATTTTGAGTTAAACAATAAAAATGTGTACACAGTACATTACTCTGGCGACGGAGGTGTTCACGCTGCTGAGCTCGGAGATCATCAGCGAGGGATCGGAGCGGCTCGGCAGTAACGCGCTCCAGCTGCACGAGGCGCATCAGGCGCTCCTTGCCGCGCTCGCCAAGGACCTGGACAGGGAGACCGCGCGCACCGACACTGGTGCGTTACTAATGCATTGTTCGCGATCGACGGACAGCTTCATTAATGACAAAAGATGTCAAAAATCTAACTTTATTTTTATTGTAAATTCATTTGCTTTACATTAATTATTATGCTCAAAGCTAAAGAGTTTACGAGAGTAGTTTGGCTTCAACAGACGGTACACCTTTTGTACTGCAGACTAAGGTGCAGATTGCCATGATGATCGCCATACTTCGGTATGAAGACGGACAATAAGAAAAATTTTATTTACGTCAAACGTCCAAACAGGTACTATATCTACTTGCTTCGGTGCCCGTTTGGGTTCGCTGTACGCGGCGTTCAGTTCGGCACTAGTGCGCTACCTACACAACTTAGTAGGGTCACCCGCCTTCGCCGCGCTGCTGCCTGCGCTGCACCATCAGCTATCGGGCGGGGTCAACGACCGCTCTAACATCATACCCCTACAAGTAAGATGTCACAGTTTCTATATTCGTTGACATAGTAAGCTGAATAATTTCATACACAAACTTAACTTTATCTTTGTTTGTAAATTAATTCTTAATATTTCCTGTTAAACAGACTGCAAACTTGCTTAACTGCATACATAATAATAATAAATGTCTTAGTCAGTCTAAAGTGTTATTGTACTCTCTTAGACATTTCCCAATCTCCACGAAAGGCTGTAGATAGGACTAGAAGAATGTATCTACTTTTGAAAATTTACAAAATAATGTAATGTCTATACATATTTACATTTAAAAAGGTTGGACCGCGCGTTGTGAAACTTTTAGCCAGCATGGTCCTGAGCAAAAGCATCGCATCCGACCGCGAGAACAGCATTCTGGTAATGTGGCACAAGATCATCAACACCTTACAGGAATGCGCCTTGCAGCCGCAGCCCTCACAGGACCATGATTATGAAGGTATAGTAACGTCTTGACTTATGAAATTGGTTATATTTTTAGACCTATACATAACAAGTGGCCAGGTCGAAACTTATCGTGGTCAAAATACTATTTTTTTTTAAATAATCCTTTTTACAGATCTGAATGTAGAACATGCCCAACTATTGGTTTACCTGTTCCATTCGTTGACATTGATGCAGAAGAAATCAGTTCTCTTAATGACTTCAAATGCTATCATTAAAGTAAGTATTAAATTTCAAATGATGAAAGTAGTAAGGAATTATTATTTTTTACCATATCTTGCTACTTTAAATTCTTTTAACATAATTTTTATTCTAGGTGTTTACAAATGCTAACTATTGATAGCAATATTATATATATACACATTTTTTAGGAATTAAAAAATTACTAAAAAGATTAATTTGCCTTTATTTTAGATAGTAGAGACTCTTTCGATTAGCGACAGGAAGAGAGCAATGTCGTTGGCGCCACATCAACTCATGCTGACTACTCGGCTAATGCTGCTTTTGGAATATCTAATGCGCCATCTGTACGACGCACCACAGACACTACTGCAACAGGTATATCTTCCTATCTTACGTAACTGTATTCTGTAATAATTATTGTTATAAAGTTATAACCGTTTCTATAATATCATTTGTAGATTGAATGGAACCTTGTCATTGCACCTGGACTCGCTCAACCAACCCACGAGGCGACCATGACCGTCGCTAAGACAGATAACGGGCAAATTAAGTCTCGCATCTATTGCGAAGTACCGTACATAGAGTCTGCGTATAGACGTTTCTCGCAGGATGAGACCTCCATGAGGCCGAAGTTTTACGCGTTAACCAGTTCTGAAATAAACAATCAGGTAGTTATGTTATTCATATTCTTTTTTTTTCATCTTCACGTTGTTACCAATGAAAACAAAACATTTCTAGAAGTTCGTGGTGATCAAACAGTATTACTTTTTACTATGAATCGGTTTATTTTATTTATTAATATCATTCTTTTTCCCCATAATGGCAATAATCAGTAAACGAAAATGCACACTTAGTTATGAATTTGTACTACCGGCAATAGCTGAAAAAAGTTCTTCACCTCCATTCACTAATGGTGTGCACTAAGATAAGATACAGCCAGTTATTTTAGTCCATACATCTGCTGAATTTTGCATTTTCAGGCAATTGATAAAAATTAAATTCTTATGATTTGTGTGTGTTCTGTTATGTTTCAATAAACATTATATCTCTCTATATTATCTAATTTGATTTATTTAATATTTTTCAGGAGAATCCGAAATTCGATGGTCTCGCATGCAATTTTGTACTGGGCACACCACACAAGCTCAAGTATCCTCTACTTCTAGACGCTTTACTGGCTTTGCTCAATTCAGCGTGCATTTGTGACAACGCCCATTATGCGTCCTCCCCTGTCGCCCTCTCCGCCGCCCACTACTGCTTCCAGACTGCTTGGAGGTCTGTGTTACAATTTTTTTAATGATTATATTGCTATTGTTAAATTACTATTAAAACTGTTTTGTTCTTATCTATCCCAAAATTTGGTTCGATTATTAAAGTTACGATAAATAATAACTTGAAATTAAAACAAAGGCATATATTTTTATTTTTTTGTGTTGCAGACATTACATAGACCTGAATTTTAAGTGATATAGGTAAAACGTTAGAGCCAAAATGATATCTCATAGTTCCGATGGGAAGTTGTGTAGTTTTGTTCGTAAATTGCTTAACAAATAAATACCTTTTCACATTGATAGAGATTTTTTTTGTATTTAAATTTTTGTTTACAACTTAACCTTATACTACTATTTTCTTTTTATATAAAAATATATACAAAGAAGAAAGTTATTTCTTTACATAAAAAAAGATTTTTGTAATACTGTATTATTTTTGTACAAATGGCAAGTCTTGACTTTTTGTTACTGTTGTTGAAAATATTAACTAATCCATATGTTTTGGGAAATCTATGAAACTTGGTACGCCGTTATACAAACATGTAGTAGTGTTTATTTCCTCAAAATTAGCTAACACTTGACCTTGACACATGCTAAGAGATAATAATAATGCCATAGATGATAGATCTCACATGTATGACTGCCGGAACACAACTCAGACTTTATGGCGGCAGATTGACATTGAGGGCGGGTTTAAAAATACTCTACCACTATCCAGACCACACCACCCAATATAAATGATAAATTAATATCAATTAAAATAATTTCCATAGATTGGTGATTAGTATGCCACCAGCCACGCCGCATATGGATAAGCTGCAGGCGGGCACTAAGGCGGAGCTACCGTCGCCGCTGCCTCTTCACGCGGTAATGTGGGCACCGCGCGCCGACAATAAGAAGGTCTTCAACCCGTGGCTCAAAGACGCCCTCGTGAAACAGGGCATGTACACCCAGGTTTGTTTATTTCAATTTTGTATCGTGTATTATTAGTGACAATTTAATAATATGTGTAATTAATTGCCTCAGTAGAATGATAGAGGAAACATGCATATTATTTATAATAAAAGCCAATTTGTTTTACTTTATTAATAAAAATGTTGATGTCTGTTGGTGATTTTTAAAGTATCACATATTCACATTTGGTTTTAGTACGCAGAAAATTTACTAGCCGGTGTAAGCGCATCTTGTGACAACATAAAGTATACCGCTTGGCTCACTTCGGAAACAATCAAACATTTAAAAGAAAATATTACACGTAAGTACATAAACAAAGCAAAATTTTTATTTAAACATCGGAGGGAGTTTTGACATTTAGTTTATTGTTGCAGCGAGTGGATTACCGTATCTCCTGGACGTGATATCGTGCGACTCAGCCTTAGTGAGACTCAAAGTTTGCCTAGCCGATACCACTTCAGCCACAGAAGCGCATCAATTCATGCCCAATCTGTTGGAACTATTGGACACTATTTTAGAGTGCTGTCGGTAAGTTATATGTGAATATAATTTAGTAATTATTTTTATATCATTATAGTACACTTTTTTTATCTAATTAGCATTTGTATTTTTTTTTATACTTTGAAATTGCTCGCCGAACCGGGCAGATATGTCCTAAATAATTAATTTTAAAATAAAATAATTTCATTAAACAATAGTGACAATCTACAAACCCCCATAAATATTCATGAATAATATTTAATCGTGATTATTAGTCAATTAATGTTAAGTGTTGCTATTTCATGTTGTTCAAATATTCATTATTATAATCAAGAATACATGTTTAATTTTTTTTTTTGCATTTATTATTACGCGGTTCGGATATTGTTATCATCTTATCTAATAATAAGAATATGTTATAAACAACCAGTTAGTAGATACTGACTGAGAGCACGCCATTTAATTTTTATTTTAAAGTTTTGTTTATGTTTTTATGTCTAGTGAATTATTGTAAGTCTTTATGAGAATAAAAATGTATAAACTTTGACGTGTTCTAGTCTAAGCGCGGGACCGGAGTTGGAGAGCGTGCTTGAGCCCGCAGACAGCGTGGCAGAGCGTGCGGTGCGCTCGGCGCGGCTCGCTGTTTGCGGAGCGGGCGCAGCAGCGGGACCGGCTGCCGGCGCCCCCGCGCTGTGCGCTTGGTTACGCGCCAACCTTCCCCCTGCCGCCGCAGCCGCGTTCGAACGTTACGCCTCCCCGCCGCCGCTCACGTGCCTCAACTTGGTAAGTTTATATATCTTTCATGATCCCTGCGCCCCGTATCGAGGACGATTTTACTAACGGAACTTATCGGCAATTGTTGGACAAACTTGAAATTCTTTTAAAACCATGAACGGGGCGGCAACCTTTTAACAAATATCAATATATATGTTTGTGCTTGTTTTTTGTCTCTAGTAAGTGTATGAAATATTAAAAATTAACATGCAATATGGAAATTTATGTCTGAGAAGGGTATCGTTTCTATCTATATGAAATAACACTTGAGCATAATTTCATTATGTCAATTGACAATAAGATCACATATTATGAAATATGAATTTTTCGCTCTATTATTTGTTTGGGCAATGAAATTCATATGAGGATTTCTGTGTTACAACGCAAGTAAATTTAGAAGAGCATAGTTCTTTAAGTTTTAAGTTAATTCTAAGTACTAAGGAACTGGTAGTGATTGATAGCAATATTCATAACAGAGAGGCTCTTGTTAGACTGTTTACACTAGCATCATACTATGCTGCTAGTTCTATCACTGACATTATCTCTTCACTCGTTTCATTTTACTAAAACCCTTTACCACTTTTGCAGATTGCATTTGTATATCCTAAGGTTATTGTTATAGCTATTGATATTATTAACCAATTAATCTGTTCTAAATTGTGTATACCAGAATGTACGAAATCCGTGAACGTGTTAAACTAAATTACATCTTAAATCTCTGCTTATTTGAATATGGATTGACTTTTCAAATTAAATGTTTTATCGGTAGGCGTTCTACTCGTCTCACATAATCCCTTCGGAGAGTGCGGTGCTGAACCTCGTGTCTTCGCATTGCGAACTCATGACTTCTAACAGCAAGTACTCAATTGGGCCGTCCTTGATGATGCTGGCATATTCCGCTGCCAAGCTGTTGGAGATCGGATCACCAACGCTCGCCGAAAACCCTAAACTTTCAAAGAAGGCCATAAGTTTAATTGTACCTGCGTTGGTAAGCAACCTTTAAAGCTTTGATATTTATAATATTAATTTTCAAACTCTGTGTAATCATTCTTATCAAAATGATCTTAAATTGTACTACATAACCCAGTAAATGGTGTTTTAATAAGAGATGAAAATATATAACACAGACAATTATATTCAAAATTGTATGTTTTATAAGTGTGTGTGATAGTATTGAAATAATAAAAAAACTTATTACAGACTGATGGATGTCTAGAGTTCCTATCGGAGCCGCTAACTGCGACCTTAAACACTCTTGTGCCTCAAGCACTCACGTCTGAACAATTGATTCATGAACACATTCTGAAGACGACATACAAAGTTCTGGTTGACGACTTGCAGCCTTCTACAGAGAAGTTTCTGCGACAGATGGTAAATTCTTGTCTATGAACTGTTTAATCTTTTGATTATTGTTGGCGTCTTATGGCGTCTGAAACATGTTGGCTTTCTGACACTAGGCGCTAAGGGCCGCCCGACCTACTTTGCTTCGCATGTACTGTTGGGACTAACACAAAAGCGATCAAATCAAAATTTCGCCTGTTTCGAGATATTTAAATTTGCCTATATTAATACAAGTCTATGGTGGTAATATAAGTTATTATGTATTTTGATTCACAGCCATAGTCAAAGAGTTAATTAAAATCTTTAGATTACAATGTAATTTTCATGTTATTTAGATTATTCTTCAAACTTTAATTACTTGCAGGTTAAGTATTGGGAAAAGATTTTAGATCGATTGGCAGGACGTAAAGCTTATGAAGCAGTTTTTTCTGAACAGTCCGAGTATATACTTGGTAATGTACTTCTTGCTGCTCACATCGCTAGAGTGTCCTATACTGAAAGGGTGATCAAGTAAGTTGGCAATGTTTTATTTATATATACAAGAAACATGTTACGATATATACTTTAAATGTATTTGATTATTTTTGCAGATTGTTCATAAAGATATTCACCTGCTGCGACAAAGGTGAACTAAACCTTGCTCTATGCTTATCTGTTTGCAAATCCATTGGCATGGCTGACCAAAAGAAGTTATCAAGTTTCCTTACCTACATTTGTTTGACAACACCGGGTAAGATTACATACATTTTTTATATCATAGATTAGTAACAGTTTTTGTTTATTAAATTACGATGCAAAAAGACATTTTTTTTTGTATATTTAAATGTTTCTGTCGATTTCATAGAAGTTCTTAAAAGGTATTCTTTTATTGGTAAGGTGATTCAAATGACTGTTTTAGATGTAAATAAAAAAAAACTGTTCAATCAAAGATAACCAGCTCCTTTTTCGCTTTTTTAGGTAGGTTTGTTTTTCTGTTGCTGCTGATATGATTTTATTTGTTAATATTAAGAAGGTAAAGGTTTTATTGTGATATAAACTTCATGTAATAAGGTCTGTTAACATCGGATGGTATAACGAGCGTTATCAATGGCTCCCCGACGGAGGGCGAACTCTCGACGCCGACGTCAGCCGCGCCCGAAACCGGCGGCAATACCGCCTCACTCGCGTTCCGCAATGCACTGCGCAGCGTTTTCCGCTCCGACAGCGAGCCAGCGCAGCGCAGCAATGCCGAGATACCGGTCTTTGATGCGCAGTGAGTACCGCTCCCCTTTCGTCTCTTTATCGTGATGATTAGTTATTAATCCGCCTGTAACAATGTAATGGTAGGGCACAGTATAACATGGATATAACTTTGTACACCAAAAGAAAAACAAGACGTGATTCATTAAAAATTATACGTCTCTACAAGAGTATACAATAGGTGGTCTTACTGCTTATAGCGATTTCTTCCTGGCAAGCATTGGATGAACAGAAGTCGTAAAGAATATGTAATAATGGTTTTTGCAATGATATTAAAGGTCAACAAAGAAAAAATTATTCGATATTAAATATCGCACTTTGACAATATTATTATGGTAATGTTCATATCCCTAAAGTCCATGGTCATAGTTGCTGTCCACATATTGAAACTATACAAATGTTTTGAAATCTTTAATAATAATTTTTGAATTTCCTTCTTCAGAAATTACAATTATTTCTAAATTTGTACAGTTCTCCTCCCGCGCCAAGAGCTCATTCAGACACTGCTCAACAATCGGCAAACTCAGGTATTTATATTAATTATAATACAAAGGTCATAATTCCATTTATTTCAATTTCCGAGTTATTTTTTTCATTTACAACAATGATAGCTCTTGACAAAAAAGAAGCTATTGTGTTTAATTCAAATCGCCATGTGATTTATTATATTAATTAATAATAAAATATTTTCGACCACATTAAACGTTAATAAACTATCAAATATGTAATATCCAGGATCAATTTATGGATATCATTAAAATTATTATTAATTGGTTTGGCCAGATCAATTATTAATTATCCATGTATTAAATCAATACAGCTGAGAGCTGCAGCTGGTCGGATGGCAGTAAAGAGAGTGCTGGTGTGGCACTGGCCGAACCCGCACCTGTACAATTAGCGGAGTCTTCGAACGATAACGCCACACTACTCACCGCGCTGTGCAAGCACATCGTGAGTCACTGGTGAGTTGAACTCCAAATATTAGTTGCTACTTATTGTTTAATACAACTATCCACCCTGCGACAAAGATATAGTTAACTTATCTAACTATACAACAAATGGCTGTTCCTCAATAAGGCTGTGCGAAAACAACGGCGTGCTATGATTATTTTTGCTGTATATTATTTTATAAAAACAAAATTTTATTTTTTGTTAATCCAAGTGGTTCTCGTTTATCTTTTGTTTAGCTATTGATTTTTGCACTGTCTTAAAATAAAATATAAATAATTAATAACTACCTGTGACATTTCACAAACAGTACTTTGATTCCAAGATAAGTAACTAAGCAACACTTGTAGTATTGGTTGTCAGAGACCGATATACATACGTAGATATTTTGAAATAAGTACTTAAATATAGATAAACAACCAAACAGAAAAAAAACATTATTCATTACATAAATGTTTGTCCTGAGCGGGAATCAAACCCATGACCCCAGGTGTAAGAGGTAGCGTCACTATTATTACACCAACGAGCAAGTCGTATACTAATGATAACAACTTATAAGATCACTTTTTTATTTTAAGGTAATGAATACAATATTGTGTTTTGTAAACACTATTACAATAGTTCCGCATAGTTACATGAAAATAAATTCCTTATCACCATAAATTTCTCCGATGAACTCTAGAAGAGTTAGACTTAGAAGCCTGTAAATGTTCCCGCTTCATCCCGTGATAGTTCCGCGTTTTTTCTAGTGGCTGAGCTGGTTAAAATATCTTGTCTTCCTTTCGTACGTAAATGAGTGGTAAGTGTAAATTTTGCAATATAATTTCAACATCAAGTGAATTACAGCAGTGAGGATGTGAGTGTGCACATGCTGGGCGTACTGGTGAACGTCTGCGTGGAGGGTTGCGCGCCACTGCTGATGCGTGAGCTGTGCCGACTGGCTGACGCGCACGCCGGTGCTGACCACAAGCTGCTCTTCCCAGCCGCTGTGTCCTGGCTAGCGACTTGGTCAGTACTCCCGTATTATTTATATAGAATACTTTCCAAATAAATTAAAATTACTTTATTAGATTATCTTCAATTATTTTATTCTTCATCTAAATATGTCATATAATAAAATTACTTATTTTTTATAGCGTGGACCGTCTAAGCACTGCTGAAGTGTTGGAGAAATTGGAGGAAGGACAGGTGGATAGTGCCCTTGCTCCACAGATCGAATCTGCGTGCGTTTTACTGTCGTACCTAGCTGACGCTCTTCACGCTATTAATACTTCACCACCTCAAGGTTTGTTTAATAGGTTTTGTTAGCTTATTATAACCATTATCCCTTACTGTGTTAAGTTTGTTTTTTTTGGGTCTACATTGCGTAAATATTTATAAGATGCAATACCAGACCGTGGCCGATGGAACTCGCGCCGAAACGTCGTAGCATATTAGGATTAAATATAAATATTCTCAAAATAATAAATTTCGGGTACAGCTATATAGTAAATAGATATAGACTTAACAAAATATCCCTATAGTGTAATAAATTATATATTCTTCTAGCTTGGCGTTCAGTAAGTCCTACATGGGAGTCGCCATCGGATTTAGGCTTCGACTTTGACTACACAGATGAACAACAAGATGATGACGATACCAGTGCTGACGATTCCGTAAGATATATTTTTCGCAATGTAAATTAACACGGTTTTGTGTCGTACTAATTATAATTTCGTTTAATTTTATATAAAGCACACTTTATATATATATATATTGAGTTATAATTACTGCAAGATGTTATTGTGTAACGACTGCAAATTAAAAACGTGTTATTGGTCAGAATGAATGTGACGTCACGTTCATGTTAACAAAAGCAGTTGTCTAGAAGTTTTGGTATTAGTGTTAGGAACTCTATCGGAAGAAGATAATTTACTAAATAATAAGAAATGTTTCTTTTGTTTTATATTAATTTTGGTTAATTTTGTGTACAAATTGAGACATAGTTATTGTGGTAAATGTTGTACGTATTCATATAGGTCTACGTTTAAGAGCTTTAAGTTATATTTATTGTTATGAACGTTTTATTCATTTCAATGTTATAATACTCTATTTAATAAATAAATGAATTTATAAACAGGACGAGGATGCCATGCTGCAGTATAAGTTGTGCACTTTCACGGTGACGCAGCGCGAGTTTATGAACCAACATTGGTACCATTGCCACACTTGCAAGATGGTGGACGGCGTCGGCGTGTGCACCGTATGCGCGCGCGTTTGTCATCGCGGCCACGACGTGTCATACGCCAAGTTCGGCAACTTCTTCTGCGATTGTGGCGCCAAGCCCGATTCTAGGTATACACACTATTAGAAATTTCATTTTTATCCTAACTAGTAAACCCTATTGCCTATTGCCTCATAAGGATTAATTAATAAAAACTGTGGATAAATTTCATTAACTTATAAAAGTATTCATTTACTAAGAATAACAATCACTAATATGTCTAGACTATGAATATTGATCTAATTTTTTCTATTAAATAATATTTAATTTGATTAATTTTTTTTTATATTTATATAAATTGATAATTGTTCATATCGTTCAACAACAGCTGCCAGGCGCTAGTGAAACGCTCGGTGACTCTAGGCGGCGCGCGTAACGGAGCTGGTACAGATGAGACTCCGCCTGCGCCGTCGCTGCGTCGCCGGCCCTCTAGCCCCACGCCACCGGCGTATCTCGCGCCATCGCGCCGACCCGCCCTCGCCAACAACATTCAAGGTATCCACATACATAAAAGTTTTACTCCTTGTTTGTATGGGTTAACGAAAATTCTCTTACTACTATAATATAATGCACATGTAAAATTTTAAATCCAATTTTAAAATTTACTTAAATATGAATGGGAGTGTAAATGAGACTTAAAGCAAAATTTATTTAGAAATTTGTTATTAAGTTACATTATTTCTAGACAAATACTGTATATTTATTAAAACAGTGAAACAACCTTGAGACTCGGGGGCTAAATCTCTATCGTTTAATTAAATAGATTACCTAATAATTATAATCTTATTGGTTACAAAATGTAACCGAAAATTAAATACATGTTATCTGTACATATAACATGTTTCTAAATTTCTGTGACATTTATTGTTAAGATATATTTCTTATAGTTTTAACTTTAAGGAATATTATTGAATTGTATTAGATAGTCCATAAAGATTATATGCTCGTGAAACAGATCATCTGATGACCGCTGGATATATACTTCACGATTTTCGGAAGAGTTAAGGACAAAGTAAGTCACTGACCATATTATTGTTGCGCAGGTTGCCGTACTTATTTGACGTCATTCGATGCATGGAGCACGTGTTTAGAGCGTGTGAAGAAGCTCTTGGGTGTGCTGGCGGGGCCGGTGCGCGCGGCGTGTGAGCGCGGGGCGGCGGTGGGCGCGCACGGACGCGCGCAGCGTGCGCTCGCCCAGTTGCACCTTGGCGTCAAGCGCTTTCTGCATACCGACACACTTATGCTGCCCACCCTCGGTACTAGTACTACATTGGTCAACTGTAATAATAAAATACTTTTTGATTATAGAACATTAACGAAGGTATTTCAATCACAAAAAACTATGCTTTGCAGCTAACTGTATATAGTGTTGTTGATGTATTCGTCATTGAAAAAGACAACTGTTGTTTTATGACAACTTTATTATTATTTGTTCATTCAACAAAGATTACGATGTCTGGAGCCCTAATTTTTTTTTTTGTTACTCTTAATCTAATACTTTGTTATATTTAGGTTCACAAGAAGGCGCATTCGAAAACGTCCGCATGTCGTATACGGGCGAGAACGGTCAGACCATCCGGCAACTGATGACGGCGCACAAACTACGCCGCGTCGCCATGTGCTGCCTGGCTTCCCCACATGGGCGACGACAACATCTTGCTGTTTCACATGAAAAAGGTACCTTAAGGGCTTAATTATAAAGTTGATGAATATAGACTATCATAAATATAAAACAAAAATGTTGTGACTTATTTCATTTATTAATAAATATATTACTTAATTATAAATTATATTACGTACGCTTACAGGCAAAATCACCGTACTACAGCTATCTGCTCTATTAAAACAAGCCGACTCTTCGAAACACAAGCTGACTCTAACGCGACTGTCATCTGCACCTATTCCTTTCACTGTACTCAGCCTGAGTGGCAACGCCTGGAACGAGGACCTACTCGCCGTTTGTGGTCTAAAGGAATGTCACGTGCTTACTTTCAATAGTGGAGGTTAGCGAGTTCTTGCTACTATTTGTGCTTTGAATAGTTAATGAAGAGAGTTCTATCTGGAAAATCATAAAAAAGATACTAAAATTTTTACTATTATATTTTAGGTGCTGTGGCAGATCATCTCGTAATTAACACTGGTCTTGAAGGAAACAATTATGTCATCAAAGCAATATGGTTACCTGGCTCACAAACGCAGCTAGCACTCGTTACATCCGATTTTGTCAAGATATTCGACCTCAGCAAGGACCTGAACAATCCCATGCATCACTTCCTTGTGCCTAGTGGAAAGGTGAACGGATTAGTATTTATATTTTTTTTAATCTAAATAATGATAAAAAATTTCTTCTTACCAAAATATGTGTGTCGTATCCAAATAAATTACTATTAATGCAGGTGCGTGACGTCACATTTGTGAATCAAGAAGACGTAATGCATATGCTGTGTATGAGCTCTGCTGGTCACATTTACTGGCAACCCATGAGTGAAGAATCGCGCGCCACTTTGGGTACCTTCTACGTAACAAATACCCTCGAAGTACTGCATCCTGAGATACAGGTACTGATTCTATTTGTTCTTACAACATTATACTGTTAATTATTTATTGTACTTGATACGTTAAATCGCTAATTAAAGCCTAATATTAAAGATTTCTATGGAGGTACTCCTCATTAAATCTGTTATTAATACGGTATTTTTTCTATGTAGGACGTCGCTGGCTTGGTTGGTGGAGGGGGTGTTTCAATTTACTACTCCCACACGCTAAAGATGCTTTTCTTCTCATATGCCCAAGGCAAGAGTTTTCTTGCGCCTCTTAATACTGTAGAAGAAAGCGTAAAACGTAAGTATATTTTTTGTAAACCAATAGTTTATTCGAATAGTTACTTAAAATTATGTTACAATATAAGGTGTGATTGGCTCTGACAGTGGAATTACGAATCACACAGGTACAGCAATGATAACGCTGTCTTCGTCGACAACGCAAAAGGAGGGTGGACGCAGTGGCAAACAGAATAGCGTGCAATCGTTATGCCAGTGGGCTGAAGTGCCTGGACACCCAGGCCTCGTCACTGCAGTCATGCAGGCCTCCAACAACCCAGTTGTGCTCATGTTAACCCCCACCACCATTTACGTGCAAGAGATTAAGGTACACTTTTTATTAAAGATAATTTTAGCAACCATAGAATAAAATGTTACCAAGTGATAAAATATTTAACTTGAAAATTTTTATTTGTATTTGTTTTACCTGACAAATATGTAACTTTATCTTTTCACTTTATTTATATCTGAATGTAGTTAAAGTATTAGACCTATCTATAGTTAGCTATAAACTAACAAGCGCCAACAGCTCGATTTTACCTTTTACTTCACTAGGTAAAAAATTACCGGAAGTAATGGAAACTTAAACACTGTTTTTACACGAGTGTCTGATAAAAAATATATTTGGTGATTGTCAAGAATATATCGCAATTTTCGTTCAAACAGGTTGTACCGGCTAAAGCGAAGATAACAGACATGGTGGCGGTCCGGCACTGGTGCGGTGGCGGCGAGCAAAAAAGCACGCTGATCCTGCTATGCGAGGACGGCAGCCTGCGCATGTACGCGGCGAGCGCCGAGCACACGGGCTATTGGTTGTCGCCCGCCATACAGCCCACGCACGCGCCCCGTCGCCGTCCGCGCACTCTAACGCACCACAGCAAGGGCAAAGCGCAACAGGTGATTTTTTCATTTTAACTAGATTAAATCTGGCAAACGATACTATTTTATGACAGTAATACTAAACAGTGTTGCTGTATTTCGGCAGTCATTATTGTGAGGGTGGAATATATTCAGCAACGTTTTAATATTTCCGGCCTCATTGCCACTTAACGTCATGTGGAATAGTGGTCAAGTGATAGCCCATTACTAATAAAAAGAAAATTAAAACGTCGTTTTGCTACTGCCGTTGTAATATTTTCTATATATGTTTAGAAATAGCGCCCTCTATTAGCAACAACGCCCTCTTCAGGTGTCGGCACTGTATCAACGCTGGCGCCTTCTACAGAATTTACCTAACTTTGGGCCCATTTGCTGTGCACATACACCTTCACAACCTTACTAATATATCTAAATGTATTTATTCGAAAAGACTGATTTTCTACCTGTTCTTCAAACGCTACGAGCTCAACAATATTATTAATATTTTTGGTGCCAAATAAAGTTACATTGATTGTAGTTCAGTTTAGATTGTCTTAAAAACTTATGACAATAAACCTAGCAATTTCATTCTGCAAATGCAATTGGCTCCTCGGAATATAATAATGAGACATCTACTATTAATAAGTTTTACCTATTATTAATAATATTTATTTATTTATTCAGACCGTTACGAAATCTAACGCAAACGGCGCTCTCCAGTTCCCGATCGATTTCTTCGAGCACTGTGTCGCAATGACTGATATTGAATTTGGTGGCAACGATCTGTTGCAAGTATATAATACAGCACAAATAAAGAATCGTCTAAACACTACCGGTAAGCAACTTTTGTATTTATACACACCAAACTTAGTAATGCTCAAGAATCAATAAATATTATGTTTATATTGTATGAATGTTATATAATTAAGTATAATCGCAATTTATTTTGTTAAGATAAAATTATTAAGATACAATTAAGTTATAAAAGAACAGAATTCTTAATGTATTTTTTTTTCTTAAAATTCCGTTGTTAAATAGTTATTATGTTTCAAGAAATTAAATACCGTGAATATATTCTCTACTGTTATTGAGTTGCAAATGATATAATTAAGCCGACATTGTTTTATATTTGAAGATAAAAAAAGCTAATGAATATGCACATATTTTAGGTCTCTACGTTGTATCGACGAAAATGAGTGGTTTCTCAATGGAAGTGATTAACTCTGATCCTAACATGGTTATATGCGGCATAAGGGTTTTACTCGGCACCCAAGATGTCGCACGCACCCCTTCTTATGTGGAGGTACTTGTTATGTCTATAAATCAAAATTATTTTATCTGCCTTTTTGGCGGAGTGACCGATTGCCTTTAACACGGAGCTCTTGGTGTCTATTCCAAAACCACATGAGAAATCTGAATGCTGGTGAGGTTTTTTGAACTCGCCTAAGAAGCTATTCTATTCAGTATCAACGTGTGTTGTAACAGCGATGCTGTGACCCGGTTGTCATGTAGTTTGAAGCCAGAGTAATTTTAAAAACAACAAGCTATTTATATCTTATATGAAATTCAGGTCAAGTATTAGCCTATTTGCTGATAATACAAAAATGTTTGCCAAATAAAGAATCAATGGGATAGATTTTTATAGAGTAGATTTATAGGTTAGATAATAAATAATAATAAAATAAATGAATGTCTTTTATAGGTACATGGCCGAGCAATACCGACGATAGTTACTCGTAACCGCTGGTACGACATTCCTTTGACCCGCGAGGAGTCCTTACAGTCTGATAAGAAGCTCATCATCAATTTTGGTTCGTCACAAGATCCTGAAGGTGTCACTATGGTAGACTCTGTAAAGGTAAAGATTCTTACATATAAAATTATTCGCTATTATTTATTATCATTAAATTATATCAAACAATGTTATCAATACAACACCAAAATGAAATTAAAATTATTTTTATTCAATTTAGGTTTATGGTAAGAATAAAGAACAATTTGGTTGGCCAGAAGAAAATGAAGACTCTTCTGCATGCCCATCCACAAGTAAAATAGCACAGGTCAGAATTTCTCTAAAACCTCTTGTATTGTCGGAATTTTTTCGCACGATAAAGCTAACTTAGATTATTATAGTAATCATTCAAATTAGTTCCTTCCGAAGCAATTACGAGATAATTATAAGATAATTTATTGTGTTCCAAAAATTTTATATGTGATAAAGTAGTTTAGCCGAGAATGTTTCTTCACTTATGGCAATTAATTGACACTTGGTGACATTGAGGTCGTTTGTCAACCTGTAGTTGATAAAAAAATATGTTGTTGTTAGTGTATATTTTATAATTTAGGAAGTGGCTGGTTTGAGCGGATCATGGAAGCCTAGTTGCTTAGAACGTCTAGCGTGTGCAGCGCTTGAAGTGTTGGAGCTAGCGGCAGGCGCGCCGGCCGTGGTAGCCGCAACGGCAGGCACTGAGGTGGGCGCCGAGGCTGGCGCTGAGGCGGCCCGGAAGCTGCTCTGTGCGCCCGCGTCCGCGCACTTGCACGCACGCGCACAATGCCTCCTGCGTGCAATATACAAGGCGCAGTATCATCAATTCAAAGTATAGTGCTCTTTCTATTATTTTATATATACTGTGTATTATATGTATATACTACATATAATAAAACTACTACTGGAATAAAAAAAGATCGGTAGGTGTTTGGAAAGACCTATGGCTAGTAGTATACATAAATAAGCTAAAACAATAGTGATAAGATTTTTTAAATAAATAATACCTAACATTGATAAGTTATAGTTTTATATCAAAGCAGTTTTTCCTATCACACGACTCCACTATTAATAGAGAAAAAATAAAAAAAAGTACATTGAATTATTTACTTATCATTGATTAATAACTAACATAACATCTGTAAAATTGTTTAAATTGAAATATACTATATTATTTTATCGAGTCTTCTTCTTATAGGATTAGGTTACATGCTTGAAAACCACGTTTATTAAAATGTCTGCTCTGTTTATTAGGACCAAGAAATCCTCAAGTACGTGTGCATGTCGCTATGCGAGCTCCGTACGACTACGGACGCGCGCAACATCGACCCAGAGGCGTTCTTCCGACTGGTGCTCTTGGCACGCGGGGTCGCAGTTGCACGCCCCCAGCACCTCGTCAAATACAGCCCACCTACTCCCCGCAAGCCCGACAACGGTGAATACCAAATTTATCAGTTATTGTTCATTTGCTTATATTTATATCGTACTTCGTGTCAATAGTTCATTTCAACACTACGTCAGCTGATACCTCGGCCTGTAGGACTTACGCTTAATTTTTTTCTTGAAAATAAAGGGGTAGGTTAAAGAACTTAACAAAGAGATGACTGGAATTTGACGAATTAACATGTTTGGCGATAAGCGACAAGAAAAGTGAGCGAAAATGTCATAATTACCTTAAACAGAAAAAAATCAATTAGATAGATGTACGTACGAATGAGTACATTTTGTTAGTAAATAGTTAAATTTTCTTTATTTTAACCACTTCATTTACTTTACATAGTCTTTTATGATCAGGTGACTGGTCTTTGCTGTGGAAGGGTGACTACGGCGAGAGCCAGGGCGTGACTGGTCCGCCGCACATGTGCGCCCTGTTGTGCAGCGTGCTGTGGCGGCTGGCCGGCGTGCGCGCTTCTCCCGGCCCGGGCGGTGTGCTCGCGCACGGCCTGCGACACACCGAGCAGACGCTACACGCGCTCGCGGATACATTGCACGCGTTCCAGCTGCACTCGGACACTGACACAGTGAGTTTCATTAAGTGGTTTTCAATCATTGAACTGAGGAGAATTAATGCGCGGTAGATATAAAATTGCATGCCTTGAATAATGTTACGATTAAATGGTGTGTCCCATCTGTTTATTTTGTAAGGAATTTTTCTTAATATTTATTTTGACTACAATTTTCTTCAAATAGTGAATTATATTTACAGCTGTCGTAATGCATCTCTTTTGATTTATTTTCAAATATCCTTACACTTATCGTATCGTATCTATTCAAGTTGTTGTAATCAGTTATTATACAGTGAATATATGAGTGAAATTCATATTACAGATTGATTTTGTAAATCAAATCTACATGTCGCTCCTGTTGGCTGAAGACCAAACCATAAGCTTTGGCACTAAAGCAGCTCTTATGAGAGTGTTGCGACCGCGAGTTAAAAGACGTCGCGTGTATATACCATCACCACCAAATACTCCAGGTAACTATCAAAATACTCTTTAAATTTGTTAATAGAACAAAAAAATATATATTTTTCTTTTTTCCTCTTATTTTAATAGCAAATACGTCGAACGCATTACATTTCCAGAAAATACCACATGTAGTGGCGAAACGTATTAAGATTGTAATTTAGTCGCAGTATTTGCTATTGAAAGAAGCGTAAAATTAGAAAAATGTTTTTTTTATTAGTCATGGAGTTCTGCAAAGTAACGCTTAGATAAAAAAAAATTGGTTTATAAAAAAGCGTCTTATTTAACTTGTACATTTTATATGACACAGTGTATGATTGTTTAATCCAGGCGCTGGTTCGTCTGTAACCACTGCACCACAAGCGAGTTCAACCACGGACGCCGCTGTTTCGGAATCCGACACGAGTACAACTCGTGAAGAACAACAGGAGAATCAATTTATTGACGTCGATGACGCTCTTGAACCGATGGTGCTTTTGGCGCCAGATGGAGGTAGTTGTTGCCATTACCATTACTTAATCTTCAATGAAAAAAAATATAATATACTGATAAAGATTTTATGTAACAATATTGTTTATTTAAAATAAATTTGCAATCTTCTATTATCATTAACTTTAGTTTAAACATATAATTCAAACATTTAGTTTAAGCCATTTCCTGCTAAAGACAAACAACTGTTTAACAACATTTTTTTTTTATTGGTAGTGGGCTAACACTAGACCTTGGAGTCACCTGATGTTAAGTGACAATGAGATCGTAGTTGGTCACATCTATGATTGCCGAAAGACAGCAATACTGTTATGGTGGCAAACGAACATTGAGGGTGGCTGCTAGCCTTTTAAACCACTGCATCACCAGTTGACTGACTCCTTAACAGGAACTAATTTTGCTGTGGATGTTATTTAAATATAAATCTGTACAATATCATCATTTTATTCACAATATTTCATTCTAAAATTGTTATTATTAAAATAAAATGAAAATGTGTCGTATAAATCGGATGTTTGGCGGATAATGTGTTAAACATATAATAATGCCATATGTAACATGCAATGAACAGTTATTTGTCACCCTGAAAAATATCGGCAGGCTTGGAGGCTCTGTTAGACATTCCCGCGGACGCAGATGATGAGACGATGGTACAGTTGGCGATCGCGCTCTCACTCCAGGAGCAGCCGCGCCGCGTGCCGCCCGCGCCATCTGCGCCTCCGCCACCGGTGCCCGGCTTTAGTGACGTCACCGCATCGCCAACCGGGTACGTTAATAGACCATAAAAGCGATGAAGATGCGAGTACCAACCTTTAAAATTCCATTTGTTATTAATCTAGTCTTACTGAACTACTGTAAGTGATGAAGATAAACGAGACTATTCAGCCAATAATAAATAGTTTAGTAATGCTACTTGAGTGTATATGGAGACTCATTGCTCTTCCTTTGAAACAGAATGTTTTCTTGTTGTCTAGTTGAAGTTTTACTAGGTACAGCGATGGTGAACTTGATTGGAGTAAAATTTATACAATACTTGATGTAACTACATCCATAATACCTAATATCAACGAACTGTACAGTGAATGTAGTAGTTAGCTTACTATTACCATTGCAATGTTCCATTGTCTTCAGTTTAATATCTCGAAACAGCAGAGTATGATGAAGAATAAAATCAATCATTCTGCAAAATTCTATTGATAGATCGGACGACGAAGGAAGTACAGCCGCAACGGACGGCAGCACGTTACGTACGTCACCAGCCGAGCCACCGGGCTCGGCGGGCTCGGCCGCCTCCGACAGCGGCGGCTCTGGCGCGGACAGCATCGGCGGGGTCTCGGGTCGCTCCAGTGCTTACGGTGAATGACTCTTATTTAAGTGATTTTTTTATTTAGGGCAAGAATAAAGTTAAAACATATTTGCGCTGATTGCTTTTGTGTAAAATAGGAATTACTCTTGTAATTTCACCAGCTACAGCGTCCGTTATACCAAAACAATAATGATTGCCATTCATTACTCGGTGACAACTATTAGTGCTGCGGTGGTATTTACCCATACGGTATCCATCAACCTAATTTCCCCTAATAGCAATATTTCCTGATGAAATCAACAGAATTCTGATTAAGCTATATTAAATATAAAAATAAATTTCGAATTTAGTCGCATTTGTTACATTTTTTTAATCACTTATGACTACACAAGGTTGGTCATTGGATATCAACTATTTTTACATTACATTATGGCATAGCGAACTAATCCAATGTTTTAGGCGAAATGGTGTCCGTTCCCACTTCCGGAACAATTGCCGTTAACACAATCATCACCGCGGCTGTGGCTTTGCAAGGCTAGTATGACAAAGGACTGATGGTATTTTAGCGACATCACGTATCACCTAGAAATCATTTGGTTACAATAGATGTTTACGTATTAGATATAAATTATGTGATTCTTAGTTGTCTGTCGTTGTTCGTTTATATATTATTTCATTGTATATTTATTTGAGAAGTATTTAAAGTGAAAAAAAAATACTACCAATTTTAATGTGTTCATTTTTACCATTTAGCAGGGCCATCCACCTCATCAACTCAGCCCCTGCCGTCGTCATCGCGTACAGTAGAAGCAGAGAGTGAAACTCGCAAGCTTCACGCTCTTCGACTCTCGCTGTTATCTGCCTGCTTAGATGCCCTGCCAACGCTTCGTAACTTACCTGGCGTACGGGCGATTCCTTTCGTACAGGTATATATATATATTTTTCTTTCCTATAATGATCTGTAAACCTAAAACTTACAAACAAGCTTTGTTGTCTTTATAGATATTGTATTGCATACGTAAATATAGATACTTATAAGTAATAATTTATGCAACTTAGCATTTTTCTCTCAGGTGGTCTTAATGCTGGCGGGAGACTTAGACTCTAGCATAGAAGGTGATCGTGTAGTATTAGAACGTCTCCTGGAGCTGCTCGTCTCCGAGCTAGACATCCAGAACGAGGAGGGGCAGGAGCGCGGAGAGCGGCGCGAGCTGCAACTGGCTATTAGCAGATTGGAACTGCTCGTGTCCGAATTAGAAACGCCTGCAACCACACCACCACTGCACGAACGCACCAATCGCCGTGAATTACAGCTTGTCATAATGCGACTCTTGAGTAAGTGTACATAAATTTCCTATTTAAAGTTTTTTATGTTGGTATTAATGACTTGTTAAATGTAATTCCCTCTTTTAAGAACACTAGCAATGTATATCTGTTGAGCGAAACCTGTAAGTAAAACTACATTGTGATGATTCAAAAATAGTGTCTAGTATTAACTAACTTGTGATTTATATGCATTGTCAGGTGTGTTGATGGCACGGTGGAAGACCTGCGGCACGAGCGGTTCGGGCAGTGCGACCGCGCGTGCTGAGGTGACAGGCGCGGCGTGCGCAGCGCACGTGTCGCGGCTTGCCGCGGCGGCGCTAGTGCGCGCTGGCGCACCGAAACACTGCTATAACGTGCTCGCTGCCCTACTGCCCTACTGGAAAGAGAAAACTTCTGGTATGTAACGTTTTTATATGTTATTGATTGGAATTTAATACATTGGTAATTAATGAGTGATTAGTGTGTGTATGATTGATATCTTCATTTTCTATGTTTTCGTTGTAAATTATATTGTTATTGTATCTATATTTTTTTACAAACAGGCACTGGTACTACGACTACTGGGCAACAATTACTTAAGCCGCAACCGCCATTACCGTTACCGGATATGCAGCCTTTCTTCGTTAAAGAATATGTTAAGAGTAAGTATGAAAAAAATTATGTCAAACTCTTGATTGTCTTCATCAATGTTATTGATAATTTGAATACAACTGTATCTTCAGGTCACGCACTGGACGTATTCGACAACTATCCCCAACTTCTAATGGAGATGGCTCTCCGTCTTCCCTGCCAAATACACAAGCATTGCGACCCAGCGCATTTCGATGCACGTTGGCGCACGCTCCTCTGCGAATATATGATGAACCCCCAGACGCCATTGCGGTTTGTTAAAACAGCTTTTAATAAAATTTATTTCCTATATTTCTATTAGAATTAAAATACAAAAATTTCAAGACATCAAAAGCATATTTGTGTATTATTAGTACATTAAATTAAATATGTAATACAATGAAAATGTATTTTAATAAATATAGGAAACAAGTTCGTAAACTGCTGCTACTGCTGTGCGGAACCCGCGAGCGCTACCGGCAACTGCGCGATGTGCACGCCCTCGATACGCATTTGAACGCGGCGCGAATACTGCTCAACACGCCCGACCCTGCGTACGACAAGCTTGTGCAGCTTATGGAACATCTAAAGGTGCCCTCGCAGTTTATATACTAATGAACAATATTATGTTGTAGTTTGTGTTCGTATGGCATTCTTATAATATGCTATTTATAGAAAAGGAAGAAGAGAGGGAATCTTTTTATATATATATATAAAAGGCGTCCTTTCTATACGTATAAAAGTATTCCCTTCACTTACGAAACAATTCGTTTTAAGAATAGAGTACCTCCGTATGTGTATGTTTCAGTGCATGTAAATACCTTCGTGTTATTTTTGACGTAAATAGTATCTAATATGACATGTCTGTGC
>DWQX01000062.1:0-68935 GCA_018245475.1 Pharmacophagus antenor
AGCGTCTGGTGGCCCACTACCTGGCCGATCGCGAGGTCGTGTTCGTCTCCAGAGGTGGCAAGCTGCGCAGTCGCCGGATCGAGTCGGGTGTTCCCCAGGGGTCGGTTCTAGGCCCTCTCCTGTGGAACATCGGATACGACTGGGTGCTGCGCGGCGAAAGGCTCACCGGGATGGATGTCATCTGCTATGCAGATGACACCCTAGTTACAGCCCGGGGGTCGTTCGAGGAGGCGGCACACCTCGCGATGGCCGGGGGGTCCATGGTGTCGGACCGAATCTCGCGTCTCGGCCTCCGCGTGGCCCTGAACAAGACCGAAGCGATCTTGTTTCGGAGCCCTAGGAGACGCGTGCCTGCTGACACACATATTGTCGTCAGCGGTGCGCGGATCAACGTGGGGGCCGAGATGTGATATCTCGGTCTGCTACTAGATGATAGGTGAAGTTTTCGCCCGCACGTCAGCCGCCTGGCGCCTCGGCTCCTCCGGACGGCCGGCTCACTGAGCTGGCTGCTTCCGAATCTGGGGGAGCCGAGTGTTACGTCCCGGCAACTGTTTGCGGGCGTGCACAGGAGCATGGCGATCTACGGGGCGCCGATATGTGCGGCAGACAGTGTCGCCCATCTCCAGAGGGCGCAGCGGGCCATCGCTCAACGCGTGGCCCGCTGCTACAGTACGGTGGCGCGGGATGTCGTCTGAGTGCTCGCCGGCACTCCTCCCTGGCGCTGGGAGGCTTAGGTCTCGGCCCCCGTCTACAAGTGGCGGGCGGAGCGGTGGGCGACAACCCGGCACCGCGAGAGGTGGACACGGTCAGGCGTTCCTTGCGGGAGGAAATGCTGTCTCTATGGCAGCAGGACCTCATGGCTACGTCGGCGGGGCGCGAAACGCTTCAAGCGCTAGCGCCCCTCCTACGAGACTGGATGATGAGAAGGCACGGCTTTCTCTCCTTCCGGCTGGTGCAGCTCTTGAGCGGGCACGGGTGCTTCGGTTACTATATGCACCGGATCGGGAGGGAGGAGACCACCAGGTGTCACCAGTACGGTGCTGCGGACGACACAGCAGCACACACCCTCGCAGTGTGTACTGCCTGGCCGGAGCGGCGCCGTGCTGTTGAGACTTTGGTCGGGCCGGACCTCTCTTTGCTGCGGGTCATGGATGCCATGCTCCGCGACGAGAAGGTCTGGGAGGCCGTGGCTTCCTTCGCCGAGGAAGTCATAACCCGCAAGGAGGGCGAGGTGCGAGTGAGGAAAGAAAACTCCCAAAACCCGCTCCGCCGAAGACGAAAGGGGCGGCGGAGGCGGTTGCAAGACCGCCTTCACCCTCCGAACACAGGTGCGCGGACAACTGGTGGTGGGACACCGACGTTGCCCGCATTGCACGCACCTGCACCGCCTGTGGACGCAGTTCCTGCGTCTACGGCTGCACTTCCCCCGAACATCTGGGGGAGGACACAGGCGGGCCCGCTCACGCAGGCATGCTCTGGCAGGGTCGTGGTCGTATCCACAAAGCTTCCTATGACTCTGCCCGGCTCATCTGACGCCACCCTCACTCCGTCTTCGTTGTCCGATTCGTCGGGCGACGAGGACTGGGTTTGGGACGACGGAGGAGGGAGCGAAGAGGACTAGCGGTTTACCGCCGCGGGGTTTTTAGTGGGTAGCCCCTGGGCCAATTCCCAGGAGAAGTGCCCTTCTTAGGGGGCCGGTAGTCCCACACACGCCTCTCCCTCCCACTGTACGGTGCAGCAATACATTTTCCCCGCACAAACAAAAAAAAAAGTAGTTTGACCGGTGTGTTGTCTAGGAAGTCCCTCGTTTTGATTGCGGTGTGGGCGAGCGCATTGTCGTGGTGAAGCAGTAGCCCGCGGAGCTTTGTGTTTGGTAGCTTGTTGCTCACAACAGAGAAAACTTCTCCCAAGCATTTGGTAGTATACCATTCAACGTTAATGCTTCTTTGGTTTCGTAAAGGAGTTGACACCAAGTAGCCAGTCAAATTAAAAAAGCTCGCGATCATAATCTTCCACCCGCTTCTAGGTCGCTTTACTTTGGTAGGCGTTGATTCGTTTTGAAACACCCAAACCTCCGACTGGCGCTTTGTTTCTGGATCGTTTTAATAAATCCAGGATTCACCACCTGTAACCACGTCGTAAACACGCTGAGACGAGCCAGCTTCAAATTTGTCTATCATATCATGGCACCATTCCACCCTTGCCTACTTCTAAACATCGGTGAAGCTGTGCGGCACCCAGCGTGAAACTATCCTCCGCACTCGAAGATGCACGTGTAGAATCTCACGAAGGCTTCCTGATCTAATTTACAGTTATGCTGAATCTCTTAGTATGTAACTTGTCTATACAGCCGCCAAAGGGCAACCACTGCTTGCTTCATTCACCAAAGTTGTTGACCGCGGTTAAATTCATTATAACCATCGATACACGGTTTCCTTAGAAGGGCCATTGAATGCCATTTGAAGTCTATCGTATCGATTCGTCCGGTTTTAGGCGACACTTAAAATCGCAAAAAATTATAGCGCGAAAATGTTCTCGACGAAAATCCATTTTTCAATGAGATACTATAATTTTAATTAGCTCGCAAAAAACGTGAAGGGAAGCTTTGAATTTGGGACGTACCTACTTTTACCTATAAGTAATCATATTTTTAAATAAATTATAACACGCCAGTCCCACATGCATAAAAACTTTTCCTCGTTGTACTTTCTGAGTGACCTGGTATTTATGTATCGTTCATTACTCTGAAAATAAGTGTAATACAAAGCAAGTTAGTATAGGTACAATATTCATATATTAACACCGGACTAGAAAATTGTCTTTTTAGTACTTCACATTTTGTAGCAACTGTCTACAATACCATAATAGATAAGCCAAACAATAACAAGAACACTTAGATAATTCTATTTTAGTTCGGTAATTACTTGAAAGTGTATGTACTCATAATTATTGTCATTGTAATAATTTTACACGTACGTCACTTATCAGAGTTATATGAAGAAACATTAAACCAAAATATTGCAGAAATATTACAATTGTGTTCATGTATAGACGGTACAGATATTTATATTAAATGTTTTCCTGTTATTTTATGCCAATGTGTAATTTATTATTGTCATAGCTAAAATAAAAAAAAATATGGTTGTGGAACGTTTTCCACAGATATATATGTAAAATTTACTAATTAATCGTTCTTTATTAGGAAATTTGAAATACTCCTAAACAAAATAATGACTCACTAGCACGACGTCGAGAACTGGAACGATTTTATACATGAAAGACTTGGGATTTTATATCCGAGGTCGTGAGCCACACAGCCCTCCTGGGCTCTTGTTAGTCACTTAAAAAAACACAATAGGAAAAAATAAGTTCATATAATATCTTTTAAAACTAAATACTTGTAGTACATTAATGTTGGCGCCGACTATTGTTAAATTGTGGATAAATAAAGTATAAAAGTATATATTAAGCACCAAAATGTTTGTACAGGTACACAAATAAGATTATACTCATTAACCCTTAATGTTTTATATTTATGCTAAAAAGGATCAATGCCACATAAAAATGTAGAGACGGCTAGAACTTCATTAAACGATAAGTTATTGCTTCATGAAAATGTTAAATTTAAACTTATTGTTTAGTCAAAAAGGCACGTGCTTTGTAACAACAAGCCGTGTTTCTACAACAATACCCCTACGACTTCCGTTTATAAACTGTGCTGGCCATCGAACATATAAATATATATATATATATATGTTTGTGTTATTGACGAAATGCATAACATGACTACGTGTATGATTTTAAAACTTAGGATTGAGAGTAAACCTTCTAGTCGATCAATTTAATCTTAAGATATTGAATAAAACTGCATTTGACAATACAAATGAAATAAAATATCAAATAATGAGTTAAGCTTATCTTCCTTCAATATTTATTTTTTTGGCAATAGGCTACACTTGACCCCAATCTAATACAATGTTAAGTAACAATAAAACCGTAGACAGTAAGGTATGCTCGCCCAAAAAATTTCTGGCTTCCACACGTATGACTCCCAGAACACAGTGATTATGTTATAGCGGCAAATTGAGTTTAACACGTTGACCCCAGTGTCGATGCTGTCCCTTCTGTTCAGCCGTAACCGGACATAGACTTAACGACGAATGGTTGGACCAAAATATACAAGTGCTAGAATGAACAGAGACACAAAACCAAACCACATATTTCTAAAGAATGTTTCAATTAATTTCTTTGAAATGCCTACTTTTTATAATTTTAGTACTGTTGATCGGAGGAACCGACGAGATCCAAGTAGAAAATAGTGTCGTTCTGCAGGGACCGACGCCGGCCAAACGGAAAGTTCACTGCCGGTTCCTATGGACTCAACGTGTTAAGGTTAGTAGCTAGCTAGGCGGGATTGAACAAACCCCACGACCACCAATCAATTGGCCCCAGAATCGAACCCGGACACACGGGACTGCGTAACAGAGGCAATCATGTATTCATTATATATTACATATTTTATAGTGGCTATGATTAGAAATAGTTGAACGGTTCAGTTAGTATTTTAAAGGTAGATGGTTGGTTCGGTTTTTAAAACTCATGATAATAATACGCACTAGTCAATACCAAGCACATTCTTATTTTTAAATCAATATTAAGCCTAAAAGTTGTCATCGTCTTGTCAATAATAAAACGACAAATATTTGCATACGTAAATAAATTCCATAAATGTTGGAATATAAACAACGGATATTTAGAATCAACATTGACAATTATCATTGTTAACATAAGGATAAGAATATCAATGTAAATGCAAATAATACTTGCAGTACTTTGTATTAAATATTCTTCGACAAAATAGACGCTTACCTGGTCATTACTGCCCGACATAGGTTTGTAACGTGCCAAGACGGGTCTAGACCGATGTCTCGCCACTGGAGAATCCGGCACAGAAGCCATTCCTCTAAACCGATGGCAACACAACCACACTTTCACTGTTGTTATTATATTACACACAAAAATAACTCGGTCAACCGCTAACTGAACTAAAAGGAAACATACTGTTACATCTACAGCAATACACTAAACAGATACCACATTTTCCGTCGACAAATCACATCCGGACGGGAGTCGAATGTTGATGCACGGATGAATCAACCGATTGCGCCAACTACACTTGGCTTAAAGCTACAACTGATAAGAAATTAACACTGTATACTAAATTAGTCATTATTCTAACGTAATGAAAATACGATTAGGAGTCAACAAACGAAAAGTATTTAAATATATAGCACAAAGCTAGGCAATTTAGATACTAAGCATCAAATAATTCAAGCGTTTTTTCTGTTTTAATATTGCATTCGACACAATAATCAAACAGTAATCACCAGTTATTCTCGTCGGAATATATTCACAGTCGTCAACACGCCACACGTAACCAATGTGATACAGTAACGGATGACTCCCTATTTTTTGCCAAAGTATTATTTTGTCCTTAATGTCCGCTTAACAATGAAAACGACCACTCGGCGATTACGTTTTCGCTTACTGGAATGGAACAATGGCAAGGGCGCGTCGTGGATAGCAGACATATTCGTCACTACACACGGTTGCCTTGTGTATGTCGCTTTAAAAAACATGTACACACGAAGGATGAACGCCCTTATAGGACCAATATCGGTGTTACGGTGAAGCCAAGTGCCTAGCCTACGCCGAGCGCGAGGGCTGAATAGCGGACGCAAATTCCTACTCGTAATTCAAACAACGCGATACGCGCAATGTATACGTACGTGAGTAACCGACAAACGGTTTTAGCGACCTAATAACTTCATTTTGATATCGATATGAATACACAATGAATGTTTTTATTTTTCATTACCCTTAGAACATATGAACATGGGGTTTAACTTTGTATTTACAGATATTAAAGGATATCGTTTGATATTGTTGTACTTACCGCTACGTTGGGATCAGGAAATCGGCACATGTAACAATACAAATATAATTATTACGATGTTGATCAGTAATTTGTAATTGACAAATGAATTACATATCTGGTCTAATAATAGACGACGACACAATAACCGTTAAGATTCATTCTTAATACACACCTAAACAAGGAAGACAACATGTACCTACGTCTTCCAGACTATCCGTACTATCCATATAACCGACATCCATGAACAATGTTTTAACTCAAGATCCAAGAATAAAATGAGGTAATTTAAAATGGCAAGAGGCAATGACTATGAGGAATAAGCTGGACATTGTGATAAAAAATCTACGCACGGTTCCGTGAATCAATAGACTTGAATGCTATTGTTTTTAAATCTAGATTGTTTTCGTTGTTGCTCGCACGGTATTTACTGGCAATCAAATCAAACAAATGACGTAAACCATTAATTGTCGATGAAAAGAATGCTCTCTATCAATATCGGCATTTAACATAAATCAACGTAAATAATTATTAGAGCAATAAAAACAAACAATCCAAACCAAAATATAGGGTAACGCTCTATGGAATTAAATATTGGTGACACTAATATGATAAAGATTTGAACGAAAATACACATACTGTAAACAATATCATAATTTATTCTTACATGGTATATAGGTATCCACACTGGCGTGATTGGTTTCTTCGTTCATTCGTGACATATTTCACGTTTTTATTTAAGATCATAACTATAAAAAAATAACTTTAAAGCAAAGAAAAACAAAATAAAGTTAATTTTTAACGTTAAATTTAATTTGTATACAATCGTATTATAAACATATTCATTTGGCGCTACTTCTTAAATATTTACGATATGATAAATGCTACATTTAATTGTATTGTCCATTACCTAAAAAATGGGTTAATAAAAAAGTAAAAGTAAAAGACAAATTGTGTGCTAAACGGTTACGAAGAGCGCTCCGTATGGCTCTGTCCGCGGTAACTGAACGGTGCAGAGCGGCAAAACTTGCCACCGCAGTACATGCTATTTCAATTCGCAACTCGGTAAATTCCGAAACGTCAGGGGAAACCGTATTAATACATATATTTTATCTTAATATTATATGCAAGGGAAAATAACGTAAGACTTCTTTTGCCCTTTACTTGAAACCCTCTTTGTTTATCTAGTTAATTAGAACATATTTACGTACGTACGTTCATAACTAAATTAGTTATAAAAATATAATTTCTTGAAGCATACACTAAACTACTGCTAAATCGTACCGATTTCATCGAAATTACGTGAAGAATATTCAGATTCCCATGCGCGCAGATATAAACGAAAAATTGATTAAAATTGTCCTCCAGTCCTTTGAAATTCTCAAAACATTCGCGCAATCCAGCGCTGTTACTCTCTCTTATAGAATTTAATTACCCAATTACACCAGATCTTGGGAGTTTTCGTTTTTCAAAATATGTATCTAATTTAATCTTGAAATTTGCAATAAACGACGACCATTGCTTTAATTTCAGTATTAAATATAATGTAAGTAAGTAGATATTAACTGTAATACCTCTATTTGAGCTTGAAATTATCGTTCTTTTAAAAATACATTATTTTAATTCCGTTTATTTATATTCCGCACTGAAGCTTTTATTGCTTTGAGAGGTAATTATAAGGTTGAGAACATTGAATGTTTATTCCACATATGAAATTATGTGTTATACTATGTACAATCATAGCAGCAGATAATAAATAACCAAAAATTCTAAAGTATTTAATTGTAAATAATAACCGTTGCGTATCATAGTTCTAATACATTATGGCTCCACTACAAACACGCGATTTGGATACTGCAAATATGAACAAAATTTTAAGATTCATTTTTTTAAAAAACGTAGCGAAAAATAAATGCAATACTAATAAATGCAGCCTGTTCAACTACTACAGGTAACTGTAGGGATGGTGTTGATTACAGTAACAGGACGAGATTATGACTTTACAGCTGTTAGGTTCTGCTCGAAGAAACAGTTACACGGTTTGTAGACATAGAACAATGTAACCTTTATCAAATACAGAAACAACAGAACAATAAAAAAGCTATGACTCTTTCGACTCGTGGATTGAGATGTTAAAAATATTACAATTATATAACGGGTACAACAAGTAATGAAAATAAAAGTACTCTTTATACCGTTTATAAAATTTCTTAAAAAATCAAGCCTGCTTAATTATGAGTCGTTGCCGTATTTGCAATGACTTTGTCAAACTAAATAAATCAAGATATGTATCGGTGGAGTGAAATGTTGTTTAAATTAACGGTCTTTTGGTCGTGAAAATATTGAAAGTTGTTCGTATAACACTGAAGCAGCACCCTTAGAGGTGCAGGGAAAGAATTCTGGTAAAAGTTTGTTATAAAAAAGCGGCTTCAGCATACTCCGATCTTTTATTAAAAATTAAAATATAATCAATCGTAATGTTAAGAAACGAAACATAAACTCCTTGCGAAAAGACGATATTAATTGATACCAATATAAATAGTGACCAACAGGTAACCCATAGTCACTCATGCTATGAATTACTAATCAGTAACTTTGCACTCATTGCAGGTAATCGATAAGGTATTTTTTGCTTCATAAGAACTTATTATTCACAGATGGATTTATTTGAGATATTAGTGTGGGGTGACTAGTTTCACGGTGTTCTATTAGATGCATTTTTGCGGCGAAATAGTGAAACAAAATTATAACGTGATTTTTTTTACTGCTTATGGGCTAACACTTGGCTTCGATTTTACCAGATGTAAAGTTACAGGCCGTAGACGGTAAAGCATGTTTGCCCTGAATTCTTCTGACTCTCACATGTATTACTGCCGCAACACAGTAATGCTGTTATGGTGACAAATTGACTTTGAGGGTGGTAGCGAGTCAGGCGGATTTGAAAAACCCTACCAACATCCAGACTCCATTAAAATTATTTTATAAGTTATTCCTAAAAGTATTTTTCATCTCGCATGGTATGGAATAACCATAATCAATTTTCAATTGAAGAAATATAATTTAGTTTTAAAAACTCTGTTAAAATAAAAGAAAATATTGTAAGTGTATGAGAACAATATTTTATATCATATATGTAATAGCTTGGTAATTTCACCAACATCTGAGCTGCTTGTTAAAATGTATACAAAGCACTTATGGTGTTGAGACATATGACCTCCCATATATTTCTTGTTACCTCTACACAAATTAGTTACTAGCTACAGCTTACTACAAATATGAACATAATAATCATAATTAGCTGCCTCCTTTGCTTACTAGTTTATCATTTGCTTTGTATCACAGAAATCCCCAGTTAATTCTAAGGCCACATGAATATTTGAATTTGGATGGCAGTATGAATTTTCAAACCCATCTGATTATTATTCAACCTCAATGGCACCTGCTGCCACTACAGCATAGCTCTGTTCCAGAAGTCAGACATATGACAGCCAAAGTACTTCTGAGCGAATGTGCTTTAACACTTAGTCTCATTTTCATTTAACATTATATTATTAAGAAGTTAAAAAAGGTACTGTTTGACTATTTCTTTTAATTTACTCTAAAGCTAAACAAAATATTGGATTTTATAAGTAAATGCCAAACTAGAAAGTGGTTGATGTTAATAACTCTAGATAACATGATGCTCTTATGGTCAATTGTTTAGGTATTTTAAAAAACAGTAACAGTACAGTTATTATTCACAAGTAAGTTGATGTAATACCTAAACATAGATGTTAACTAAAAAACTGTTAGGCATGTTAATATTACTATGATTCATAAAGAAGTACAAATCTAGTGGTAAGTACACTCTTTTTGGAGACCATTTTGTTACTGCCACTGCAGAGTCCAGCTGTTTATTATTTTAGATAGCTGTCGCTTACCATCAGGTAAATACTCTTCCTTGTGTACTTATAACTCAGATCACTAAAATATTTAAATTCAAATAATTTCAAAAACAATCAAATATCATAGAAACAATAGGCAGCATTAAAAAATCTTAGTGTCTTTTTGTTTCATTATCTTTATCTTCACTGGTAAAGAGCATAACATATTTAAACAGCATTTAACAATCAAATAAAGGAAATCTTCAGAAAATAACAATAATTATTATTAATTTAATCCTGAAATTAAATTTTAGTATCTCACAATAAATATACATACACACAAAATTATTTACATATTCTAGTTGCAAACACAGTAAATTCATGCTCCAAATAGCAATCATTATAATAGTAAGCTAAAATAAAACCAAAAAATAATATATGTCTATACTTTAACCTTACAAGTACAGTTCTATTAAGCCTTTTTTGGAATGGAAAGATTGTACAATGACCAAATCTAATCAAAAAAGTTTTTTTTCAAATATCACAATACTGATTGCCATTAAAACCTAAATAAAGCATTTAATGGTAAAAGTTTACAAAGGATTTTTAATAAATGTTGTATTGGAACAATTTAAAACTTTCAAAACAAATATAATAGTGGTGAAATGATAGTTTAGTCGCAATTTCAGTTTAAAAGCTGTTTTACATGTGAAATATTAATTTATGGTAATATTTTATACTATTGTATAAAATTAATGCTATAAATGCTCAATAACCATATAAAGCCAATTAATATTTTTTAAAATGTCCATTAAGCGAATATCATTCAAAAACTATATAATAGTAATTATAGGATACAATTTAAAATTACTTTAGCAAAATTAATTGGCGCCAAGAAATCTACATCAAAGATGTTGTATGTGTTCTGGAACTACATGTTAATATTAGAAATTACCTGATCTCTGCATAATGCTAAAACTGTAAAACAATAATTCACAATAAAAACATGTCTATTTTATTACTTTTTACCACTATACCAAACGAAACTGTCAACTGTTACACCCACCCTTGTACCGGGAAGAAATTGATTTTTGAATATTATTGCCAATGTAGAAAACCAGGCTATTGTTAAAAATATAGTTTAATTATATATTTTTTCATAAACTGTATATTTTGGAAATATTCTTCATGTTATAGTATTTATAGCAAAAAGTAATTAAAAATATTATATTTTTTTTTCCCTAGTCATTATTAGCCAAATTGAAAATGTGTATCTTTTGATCTGGATACGTATGTATTACGGATCAAAACACAGAGATTCATAATATAACATCATACTTCTCCTTCATAGGAATTTCACTATGTAGCATCTTACCAACTAAATATATTTTACCCTAATAAAACTCAATGCCTTGGATTCCGTAGCACGACATTTCAAGTATCGAGGCTATAAATTTAGTTTCAAAATATTACCGGTTTTATTTCGATTATAACGTGAAATCCAATTTTAAAAATTTTAATCTTACTTTATTTTTTTTTTAACAGATAATAAATCGTGATACTTCATGAGAAACTCGTACTATGATGTTTATTACTACAATTATATTATTCATTTATATTACTAAGTTTTGTCTACTATAAACTATTAAGGCTTAATACCTAGAAGTAATTTGATTCTTCAAAACGGAAGGAATAATAAATAGTATTACCAACATTATTCACCGAAGGTACATTCAGCTACATTCTATAATTCGTAGTGTATTGCTAGTGTATTCTGCAAATAACATAATACATGTACAAATTTCACCTTTTCTATCATATGAATATGTATGTATAAAAATAAATGTAATATTTAAAAACCTGGTTCAAAGAAATATGCTCTGATTTTGTTACCTTTATGACAGTAATATTTTTTCATTGTAAATAAGCCCAATGAATGAGTATTCTTGTGTATTAAGTATATATCTTAAATAGTTTTCTACAAGCCGTCGGTAATCTTTTTTTTTCCAAGTTACAAACAGCTGTGTGCTGTAATTTGCTGTCAAATGCTAGTACCATTATAAATAAAAACTGCAAAGAATGTGTTGTACATTTCATATCGCGTACTTGAAAACGAATACTATGTTTTAAAATCTAATCGAGTAAACCGCCCAATCTGTCATCTTTATGACAGACACGTTATAGAAAGAAAAGTTTTAAAAATTTATTAAATATGAAATGTCCAATTATATGTAATATGGAAGACTTTATAACGAGTTATTTTAAACAATAATGTACACAAGTAAGATTTTATCTATAAGCTGTACCTTAATGGGATTCGTTTGGAAACAAACTCATTTCAAAAGATTTATGACCTATAAAGTAAGTATATTATTAATACTTTATTATTGTAATCCTTTGCACTCCTAATTTTATTTCAATGTTTTTACCTGCAGCTCCGAATGCTTTTAAGCGGTTTATTTCAGTTTTATTTTTAGTAAAGAATAAGTCAATTTAAATAAATAAAGGAAGAAACAAATCCACTTAAGTACCAATTTTATTTACACAATTATATAAACATATTTTGTTCATGACACTTTTTTCTTGTTATTCTATGAAACCTTGCTATAACGAGAAAAGTTAAACGTGAATCATTTGTAAATAACGCGTTAAACGAGTATTCTCGTACAACGCGTATTTATATAAGCCGGAACCAGTTCACTCAGTTTTGCGAGTTACATTTGTGATCCCAGAATTACTGCTTATAATGCATGATAAGAGGGATCACCTTCAAGTAATGCATAGAGGTTTTAGGAAATAAAAATCTTGCATAAGCATATCTTCAGAAGGCAGAGTATCTTCCATCTAAAATACACAGACAGACAGTTCATGTTTTAATTAAGAAATGGTGTGGTATTGGTACTTTTAACTGTGATTTTAGTTGTGATTGTGTGCACATCCCTCTCTAAAGACAATTGTAAAGTACATAGCTTTCCTCCTGGACTTGCAATCAACTGTTAGCTACCAAGACTAGCAAATTTTGGTATGTAATGTAAAAATCTGTTGTCATAGATTATAGATTTATAATGCATTATATCTGGCACAAAGTATCATTTGAAGTCTATACTATACTAGTTTATACTCTTTAATTCTCGACATTGATTTACTATGCCAATAAATGCTCCCCTGTTCAACAGTAGAATTTCTTAAAAGCTTAGTTGTATTAGAGACTAGCCATGTACCTAAATCAGACCATTCCTCATGTTTTTAAATTTTTATAACAAATGAACAATGCCATCTATTAGCAAAATAAGTTATAAAGGCAATTATCATGGTATAAACATTTGTATAATTTGTACAAGTCAGGGATGGAGTATCATTAGGTCTTAAAGGGAGATACCAACCTTATCATTAATTTAATTTTTTTTTACAGATTAATAATATAAGAAATGTTGAAAAACGACATGTAGGTTTTACAGGATTCGGTTTTTTGTGGCCAAAATCTCGTACAAAAAATATTAATAACCAAGATCTTATTGTAGTGTTAGAAAAAGCTGATAAAGAATTTGACAATGGTCATTATGAAGATTGTTATCATATGCTTGTCATAAGTAAGGTAACTGTCAGTCAGTGGCATTTTTCTTATTTCATAATCATCATCATCATCGTCATCAGCCTGTGTCAGTCCACTGCTCGACATAGGCCTTTCCCAACGCCTTCCACCATATGAGGTCCTCTGCTTCCCTCATCAAGCCACTTCCCGCCATTTTGTTTAAATCGTCAATCCATCTGGTAGGAGGGCACCCTACACTCCATCGTCCTATGCGCGGCCTCCACTCCAAGTCTTTCCTCCTCCATCTGCCATTGGTGACTCGGCAATTAAATAAAAAATAATTGGTGATCTTAAATCGGTGGACCAGCCCACTGGTCAAAGTCCAAGTTTTCGCTCCATAGGTGTTCATAAGGAGGACGCACTGGTTGAAGACTTTAGTCTTCAGAGATGGAATTTGCAAGCTGAGGATGTGCTGGAGTTTTCCAAATGCTGCCCAGTCCAATCGAATGCGTCTATCAATCTCTTTATTGAAGTTACCATGGCCAAACAGTTTTTCTTATTTAATTTAAATGTACTCTTATTACATAAGATTGATGTAAAACCTACACTTTTTAACATGTAGATGTTTGTTTTGGAAATTTTCCAAATACATAATTTGTAGCCCAGATATATTTTTTAATTTTAAATATCAATAATTGATCAATGTATTTCTTAAACTACGCCAGTTTCAAGATAACATTGAAGTTAAATGGCGAATTTGTCGGGCACTTTACAATATGGCGAAAGATACAAAAGTTGACCAAAATTACAGAAAAGACCTAATCGAACAAGCATATGAAATTATAACAAATGCAATTAATAATTCTCAAGAAAATTATGCTGTGCACAAATGGTTTGCATTAATTTTAGATGCTAAATCTTGTAATGATGGCCATAAGGAAAGAATTAAACAACTTATGAAAATAAAGGAACATATGGATGTAAGTTACAATGACACAATTATCAGATTCAATGACATTATTATTGATTATTAATAATAATTTTAAATTTATTTTTAGCTTGCTGTAAGACTCAATCCAAATGATGCATCAACCTTACATATGCTAGGAGAGTGGTGTTACCAACTTACTGAAATGCCATGGCATCAAAGAAAAACTGCTGAACTGCTATTTTGCACTCTCCCATATTCCAGTTATGAGGATGCTCTTGAATATTTTTTAAGAGCTGAAACAGCCCAACCTAGATTTTACAGCATCAATTTATTACGGCTTGGTAATTGTTATCTAAAACTGAATAAAGAAGATCAAGCTAAGTATTATTTACAGCTAGCTGCTAGTTACCCCGCTAAATCTAATGAAGACCATAAAGCTAATAAAGAAGCAACAGATTTATTAAAAAAACTGAAATAATTATCCTTATTTAAAGAGATACATTTATTAAGAAATAATTTCACCATTTCAATAAAATGTTTTGTTATAATACTGTAAAAAACCAAAATTTTCAAAGTAAAAAATTGTCATATCTATTTATTATATAAAAATCCCTTGGTAATAAAAAACTAATGTGAAAAAAAACTTGATCAACATCTTGGTATTCTAATGAATATCATCTTTATATATAATATATAATTTGAAATATATCTGATTTATAAATATAAGAGATTTATGTTGTAATAGTGTAATTTGAAAATATATAAAGTGGTACCAAATTTCTTAATTACTCTGAAAAGTCGCAAACTAGATAATGCCAAAAACAAATGAAGATGTAACTGATATCCATGCTTACATCACAGTCAACATCTTCAATCTTTGTCTAAATAGATTAATAATTAATAACCTACTTAATGTTGTTTACTTATTATTCATATACATTTTTGTCCCCGATATCACGACTTCGGAAATTACCTGTATTTATATTTAAGATACTTTTTACAGTGATATTTTTATTTAAGACTAGCTGCCCTGCACACTTCATACCTCCTAACTGAACAGCGTGTTAACTTCATACCAAACAAAAAAAAAGTTAAAACACTTAATAAATTAAAAAAAAAATACGTAGTGAACTTCCTATATGCCCAGGATTTTCTCCTATTACGTTAATAAATATAAATTAGTTTTTCGATATCGCCATCTAGCGGTAATTTGATAAACTCAACAGTGTAGTTAATCTTGTGGAAATGTTTATTTTTCTGGGAAAAAGGAAACCCAAATTGAATCTATAGACAGTTTTTTTTTTAATATTTTATCACTTTTGAAATAATTTAGTATAAGGAAAATCTTTTTACCTACTCTTCCCCACGCTCTATTTTTGCGTGACAATATGTACCCTACGCCAAATATTTTTCTATAAAATATGGAACCTTGCAAATCCGATCAGTAGTTTTATGCCACTGACGATGAAAAAGACGGCCAAAAATTTGTTTTCGCTTGTATACTTCAAGAATGTGTATTTCAAGTAAAAATTAAAAATATATTCAATATCCTGAATGAGCTATTTTATAATTTTAGTTATATGTGTAGACAATTTTTCATCTTTTATTTCTTATATTATCCAAACTAGGCATGAGTAGTACTTTTATAACTCTGTACCAGGGCTCTCTTATACGAATCTTTTCACAAACCAAGTATCAAAGTATTTATAATTCAAAACTAAAAAAAATAAACTTTACAAGCAATGCCAGTCCTATAGCGGTGCCGTCCGCACGTGTGTGTCGCTCTCGAACTTATGCGTCCGACGAATTACGCTCCGCGCAGTTTTTACTGCAGTTGTGTATTTGTCAATTGTTTCATCCTCGTGGCTGCCTTCTGCATACACGGGGAGGTGTTTGGCGATTTTTCGAGTTTACCGCACGCGTTAGATAGGGCAATTACGTGCGCCGGCTGCTGAGTGCGTCGGGAGTGTACTTCGGGGGTCACGCTCGCGGGGGTTAACTGCCCCCTAGGTAGCTATGTCTCGGTGGAGTTTCGAGCAACAGCATGATAGCCAGTTTCGATGAAGCTGTAATAGTCGTCAATAAGACTAACAGCGCAAACTTCACCGAATCCAGCAGCAGAGCAAACAGCATTAGGCTAGTTGCTCACTCGCCCGCCGAATTCGTCGTTCCTCCCGCCGCGAGGAGGGGAGGCCGTGAGCGCGTGTCGCGTCCGGACGGTCCGACCGTTCCGGACAGTGTTTGTGTGAGTGTTAGTGCAGTATATTTTTCGATAAGCCAAAATGTCGGTGTCCGCGAACACCGACGTTATGGACTTTTTAAGCGCTAATCACCCCGGCGTCATGGCCGAGTACATGACGCAGACAGAGAGGTGCGCGGCCCTGTTGAAGGCCTCCGAGAGCTCCACTTCACCCCAGACCCCTGCTATTCCCAGTCCCTCCCGCCCAGGCAACCCTGCCCCGCGCGTAGCGCGTCCCCGGCGGGCACGGTTGCCGACGGCACGCCCACTCGCCTCACACGCCCGATCCCGCTCCCGTTCAGGCTCCCGACGCAGCCCGGTGAGCGTGTCTTCCTCCGATATGGAGGTGGACATGCTCCTGAATCGCCCCTCTGGCCGCAGTTCCCCGGCCTCTTCGCAGGCCACCCCCTCCCCCACACCTGCGGGTAAAGTGCCCCGCACCTTCGCCGCCCCTTCGGCCCCCCCTGGGTCCCAGGGGCCCGCCCGGTCACCGCGGCCCCCTCCGCCGATTGTCCTCCAAGACAAAACGGTCGGACTTCTCCTTGTTGATGTCCGTCAACCACATCTCATTCCCCAAAGCGCAAACTGTCGCGCAAAGATCGTGGACGATTTTATCGCGCCACGCGTTATCATCGGGAGCTCAACCTGAAGCTTCCACACATTCGCGCTGCCCGAAGAAAGGTAGCTGCGAGTGGTCATCAGAGGTATCCCCCTGGAAGTTTCGCTGAACGAGGTCGTCGAGGACCCCGTCAGTCAGCAATTCCCCGACGTCAAAGCACGACGGATGACCAGCTGGCCACCCCATTGACCCGCCGTCCCATTGACCTCATCATGGCCACTCTCCCGCTCGCACCGGCGGGCAAGGCCATCTTTAACATTCGTTGCCTGTGCAGGCTGACCGGTATTTCGGTCGAAATCCCGCACAAACGCTCCATAGTAGGGCAGTGTCACCGATGCCAGCTCTACGGGCACTCTGCCCGTAATTGTTTCGCCCGTCCCCGGTGCGTAAAATGGACAGGGGATCACGGCATCCAGGAGTGTAGCCGCAAGGCCGACACTCCTACTCCGCCCAGCTGCGTACTGTGCGGGTCGGAGGGGCACCCCGCGAATTATCGCGGCTGCCCTAAAGCCCCGCGCAACCCTCCCCAACCAACCAGAGCCCAACCGCGGCGTACGCCTTCTGCCCCCCTTAACCCGCCCCCCAGTCTCAGGCGACGCTTTCCATGCAGGGGAGCTACCTTAAACCTGCACCCCGCTAAGTCGGCATGGGCCAATTCCCTGCCGATACAACTTCCCCCTCCTGCCCCCTCCATGCCCGACCCGCTCATCGGAGCGCAGCCTCGCGCAGGAGATAGCCGCTCTGTCGAGCTATCTAGCGGGCATTAACATACAGGACATTCATGTCCTGACACAGAAGCTTCGGGCGGCGAAAAGTGCGCATGAGCGCTTAGTAACTTTATCGGAGCATTACACCACAGTGCGTACGCTATAGGTGGATTTTAAATAGATAGGTAGGCGGACTCAGAGTCCGAGTCATTAGAGGGAGCCGTAGGTTTTTCTCATGCTCCCGTTAGTGTTAGGCCGGGTTTTTTTTTCCTGTTACTCCTTCACCCCTGTTGCGATTTGACAGGGCCTATACATAACAGTTCTTTTAGTTTCTTATTTATCGTTCACGCTTTCCTTCTTCTTCTTCCATACTCATAGTAATTTTTCTAGCTTTCATTTCGTCTTCCTTTTCATACCTCATCCCAATTCCTTCTTTCATACATGGCGCTTAAATGAGGAGACACAACTTATTTTTTGATTTACATTTTTCTTAATCTAGTTATTTACATTTTTCCTATTCATACTAATTTACATTTTATTATTTAACTTCATTTATTTCATTCTAACTTTTGATGTTACGCTTATTATTCCATTTTTCTCTGCTTTATACTTTATTATGTGTTATTACTTTTTATTGTATTTTCTATTATTTTCCTACAGAACTTTATAAAGATATTTCTGCTGTCGTCTTCTCCCATAATTAGCGCGATGTTCTTTCTCCTATCTTCTGTTCCATTCTTACTTCACTTTCCATCCTATCTCTTCCGTACACGGAACAGCAGGTGATCAGGTGGGCCATGGTCTGGTCCACGCCAGGGTCGCATGTGCACGCGGGACTCTCCCTCAACTTAAATTTATGTAAGTATGAGGAGAATCCCCCGTGACCCGTGAGCATTTGGACCAGACACGTGTCCACCTCCATCTTGCGGAGTGAGCGGTAGGCTGATGCGACGTCCGGGAAAAAAATTCCGCGTTGTCGAGGTCGTCGTCCCTTCTACATAGCGCCTGTTCCACTCATCAAGCGTGCTCAGCCTAAACTGTCGCTTGACGAACGAGACAGGACACTCCTCATATACAGATCGCCTTTTATCCTTCAGGGCCGCTTCCTTGGCCAGCTGTTAGGCCGGGTTCGACCCAGATCACTAACCGTCGCGATGTTGAACGCTGACGGCCTGGCTTCTCGGAAGGAGGAGTTAAGTACGTTCGTTCGGCAACACGACATCGACGTCATGTTAGTGCAAGAGACATTTCTCAAGCTGTCCCATAGGGACCCGCTCATAGCGAATTATCACGTCATTCGGAACGATAGAGTAACGAACCCGAAGGGTGGCACCCTTATTTACTTCAAAAGGTCACTGCACTGCATACCTATTAATTCACCGCAGCTTATTAATTTAGAAGTCTTGGCGTGCAAGGTCGGCCTCACCGGCCATATACCCATTGTTATAACCTCGTGCTATCTCCCTCCCACTAAGGCGATTCATCCCACCGATCTGAGGGCTCGTCTAGACCTCAGACCTTCAGTGTTAGTTTGCGGGCGATTTCAACTGCAGGCACACTACATGGGATCCCAACGGCAGAAATGCCCTATTCAGTTATGCGGAGAAGCTTCACTTCTCTATATTAGCTCCCGCTTCACCTACGCGCATAAGCGTCGACCGCAATCAGCGGCCATCAACACTCGACATAGCCATCTTCAAGGACGTCACCATACCCGTCCACTCGATCGAGACGCACGATGCGCTCATATCCGACCATCGCTCGGTTGTCATCAAGCTGGGCCAGGGCAGAGGTGAGGTCCCTCTGACGGGTAGTGCCCAAGTTGGAACCACAATTCGGTGCAGTCCCTGGAGACATCCGCCACATTATCCGAGCTAAAAATGCCGCTATGAGACGTTACGATAAGTACCGTTCCGAAGATAATAGAGTTCGATTACGCCGCCTTCAAAGGACGGTGAAGGAGCGAATTATGGAACATCGCTCGGACAGGTGGGACTCACTGCTCGAAAGTCTCGAGCCCTCCCAGGACGCCTATTGAGGCCTTGCGAAGTGCCTCAAGACCAAGAGTAGCTCCCACGCCATGCCCCCGTTAGTTAGGGCCGTCGATGCCGCGTTAGCCTTTTACGACGCTGAGAAGGCGGATTATCTCGCCGCATGTCTGGAGATCCAGTGTACTCCATCAGCAACACCCGCTGACCCTGCTCACCTGGAAGCAGTGGAAGCTGAAACGGCACGTAGGGCTGCCTTCCCAGCGGAGGGTCCCGCGCTAGAGCCAGTCACCGTGGACGAAGTCTCCAACATCATCAGGGGACAAGTTGAAATCCGCTCCCGGCCACGACAGCCTCTCCAACAGGACGCTGAAGAGTCTCCCGGGACAACAATTCGTACTTCTAGCGCAGATCTTCAATGTCCTGCTCTCCAGCTGCTCCTACCCGGATGCCTGGAAAGAGGCCGTTGTTATAGGCGTCTCCAAGCCCGCACCTCTAGTTACCGTCCCATCAGCCTTTTCTCCACTTTGGGAAAGGTTTACGAACGCCTCATCCAGGCGCGACTTCGTAAGTTCGTCGAGGAGAGTAATCTCCTCCCCGACGAGTAATTTGGCTTCCGACAAGGTCACTGCTGTGTTCGACAAGTCCATCGACTGGTCGAGCACGTCCTCGGCGGCTTCTCGCGAAAGCGATCGCTTCAAACTCGCAGTTTTCTTCGATGTCGAAAAAGCTTTCGATAAGATATGGCACGAAGGCTTGCTTTACAAGCTCTATTCACTCAAAGTGCCCGACAGTCTCGTTTCCATGTTAGGAGCTTTCCTTTCGAATCGCACTTTCCGATATTGCGCAGGTAGCGCACTATCGACTAGTCGTCCCGTCAGAGCCGGGGTCCCTCAAGGATCCTGCCTCTCGCCCCTCCTCTTCGCGCTGTATACAAGCGACATTCCGAAGGACCCCGCTGTCAATCTCGCGCTTTTCGCAGATGACACTGCCCTATATGTCTCGGGCAATAGCCTTCCCAGGTTCGTGCGGAGCCTCCAGGCGGCGACCGGGTGTCTCGGCGCCTGGTATCATACGTGGAGGATCGACATCAACCCGGAGAAGAGCGAAGGGCTGCACTTCTCTCTCAAACAGTCCAGCGGCAAGAAAGCCGCTTGCTACAACTCCCCGGGTGATATAACCATCTTCGGCCGTGTAATTCCCTGGAAGGACACGGTCAGATATCTAGGCGTCATTCTCGACCGCCGACTTCGATTCACAGCCTACGCTCGCAAGGTCAGGGGCAAGGTGTGCTCAGTCATGGGCCTCATTCACCCCCCCACCTGCAAAAAGAGCAAGCTTTCTCTTCGCCATAAAGTGCTACTCTACAAAACTTGCGTCAGGCCCATCCTGACCTACGCGAGCGTAGTGTTTATGCACCGGCTCGAAATCCTCAAGACCATGCAGGTCCCCCAGAACCGCTTCACCCGGCTAACCACCGGTGCGGAGTGGTACCAGAGGAATATAGACCTGCACAGTGACCTTCGCCTCCCCACGATTCAACAATTCGTCAATGACTGCGCTCTAAGACATTTCGAGGTGGGTATTAACCACCCCAACAAACTAGTCCGACAGACAGTCGACTACGTGCCGCTTCAAAATCCTGGGTTCATCAGAATACGTCCAAGAAACGCACTAGTTTGTCTCGATGCAAAGGTCGGGTCCGACAGAGAAAACACGCAAACTATCAACTCGATGCACAACACCACATGCACCTACAATACCGGTCACAAACACACTACGATCATCACCCGTCTCGCTCGCCGACAAGCGAGACGGAGATATAAACTCGCACCTCGCGTACACTAGCTTACACCGAATGAAGGGCGCCTCTCGCCCCCGCGTTTGCGTCACAGGCGAACGATAGCCGGAGTCGGGGCCCGGCCTTCACTTCGACTATTACATAGCCCTCGCCACTTGACAGTTAGGATAAGCCAGCTCTCTGGCCAGGGTAATGTAGAGGGAGAGCACGCGGATCACCGGATTCGCGAGCCAGTTTCGATGAAGCTATAATAGTCGTCAATAAGACTAACAGCACAAACTTCAACGAAAAGATGGGAAAATGGTAAAGGAAAGGATTAACATTTTTTATTTAGAGTTTTATTAAATAATTGTGATCAGCGGCCATAGGAAAATCACTGTCTGAAGAGTGGATAGAAACAGAATCATATTCTGTTTCAGTATCACTAGCCGTGGATATAATTATTCGGTCCATCTCTTCATGCATAAGGCCGTTGTATTTTAAATATTGCTCCTCTAAATGCTCGACATGCGTGCACTGATCTGTTGAATCTTCCACCGTAATAAACTCAAAGGCCTCTTCAGTAAATTATACAATGTCTTTTTGATCTTGTGCCACGTTCTTATCCGCCACCTTTCTTTTTACGCTCTAGGTTTTCTCAATCGGGTTCAGGTCGCAATGATAAGGCGGCAACCTTAATACTTCGTGTCCGTGAGCTGTTAATAATTCATCCACTGCAAATGTCGGTGGACCTATATTTTGTTTGATTAGCTCAAACAACACAGCTTTTCTCCAGGTGTCTTCAAAATATATACCCTTTTGCCGAAACCATTCCTGCATACTACTTGTTATATTTGACATTGAAGGGGCTTTGAGTGCAATGGCAAGGAACGTTGTCCATTACCACAAGCGACCTCTCAGGTAGATTAGATATTAGTTTTTCCGTCACCTATTTTTAGAAATTTGCAGAGTTCTTATCATCATAGTAATCAGAGGACTTTGATTGGGATTTGAACATTAATAATGCACCATTTATGAATTCATCTTTTGTTTCCGCATGAGCGATTATCCAGCAACTCCCTGATGACTCTGAGACAAACACTCCTGGGTCCTCACTCTGCCAACTACTTGTTGTATGATAAGTATTGTGCATATAGGTCTCATCCAAGTATACAACGGGTCGTTTTTCCACAGTGCGATTTATTGGTATTTTTGCCAAATATCTTACACGCCATGCAGTAATGTCGTGATTTTCCATAAGTATTTTGCGTCTGGATTGACATCGCATGTACTTGAAACCAATCCTATTTAATATCCTGTGCAATGTTGTGATGCTTCCCTGAAAATCGATGTCTTCTCTCAGAGCCGTCTGTAAATTAGCTAATGTTGGTAATTCTGTATGCACAACGTAAAAACTGGGAATTTTTTGCCGGGTAGCGCACAAATCGAACTCGTTTAAGTCGAACTTTTTCGAATGCGGGCGACTCTTTCCCGGGGTGACAAATTTTTTCGCAGTGCTCGCCGCTGTTATACTTTCTTCTGTAATTCATGTTAGTTTTTTCTGACACACCTGCAATTAATGAACAAATAAAAATTATAATAACTTTAAGTTTATAATGCTTATGTACTGTGTAATATATGTTTTAATTTCAGTTACCAGTTTCATCACGTTATGTATTTGTTAAATTTTGTTGCAAAATGAATTTATAATATAAAAGTCCCATCATTATAGCAAAAAATTATTATAAGGCCACTCTTAAAAGTACCTGTTAAGGCGGCGACTCTCTTCCGAACATTGTTTAGTGCTATTAAAACACCTTGAATCTATTGTTCCACTTCACAGAACTCTTTCTTCTTCAATATCATTTGTCGAGCCGAACTTTTTACTACTTTTGTTATTGTAAACATTCTTTAAAATGCATTAAGATAGTTAAAAACTCATAAAAATCTACCACAACAAACGAAGTTGATAACATCGACGAACAACAACATGGCCGATCTGTTAAATTTAGTTCCAAAAATCTTTCACGAAAAAGACTATATAATTCCGTTTTTTAAAATTTTAAACATGCTTGACATGGAATACAATATTAACTTGGTTTTCTGAACGTACACATGTTAGAAGTATCTTTTGCAAATGTTTCCTAGTCACGTGCATGTTTTTTTTTCATTTTCATGTAAACTTGCTTTTTTATACAGAAATAAATTGTGCGTTGAAGATGCATGTAATATAATATTGCAGAAAGTATGCACTGTATTATAGATTACTAAAATAGTACATTTATTCATAAGAATGTAAAAGTGTTTTTTTAATCTAGATTATGCTACATTTTTTATATTAATGTGATTAAGTAGTAATTCTTGAGAAAAAAATAATAGTCTGTAATTAATACTTGTTTATCAAAATATTTTAATCTGATTTTCTTGCGTAACTGTATAATTTTATTCCTATTAATAATAACAATAAAATTTCGCTAGGTTTTGATATAAATTGCTTTTTAAAGATAAAATAATTTATTTAAAATTAATTATAATGTGATTATAAAGCAGTTGCGGCTGTCTAGGGGCGAAGGTGATCACTTTTCATCAGGTGAACCGCCCGTTCGTTTTCCTATTATTCTTTTTAAAAAAAACTCATACTTTTTTTTAATAATATGACTGTTCGTTTTTCTTTTGTAATAAACTTACCACTATCATAAATGGATTTTATTTTTCAGGTAACTAGAATTAATTTCTAAATTTAAAAAGGTTCAAGTCATCGAAGTATTTTTCGGAATCTGAATACGTTTTTTATGAACGTTTGTAAATGAAAATTGTTTTGCGTACATTACAAAAGGACCTGGTCCTTAAAATAATATTTTATCTATGATCTATTTCATTATATAGTGTATTAATCTATGCTCAAGGAATGGTTTTATAGACAGCGGTTGATTTAAAGGTATATAATTATTGTTCATGTTACATAAATTTGATTTTATAAGGAATCCAATTTATAGGTGTGCTTGTATCTATTATAGTATATAATATTTAAAAATATGGCTGCTAACATCGATGATAATTTAAGTGACGACGAAATTTTTTACGGAAAGATTTCAATAAAAGAAATTAATAAACATCTGCAAATAAGTACGCACCGTCACAGTATAACGTAAGTATTATTTCAATATTTAATTTCGCATAAATTTCTTTGTAGATTATACAGTAATATTTCATAATTAGGTGCAGTATTTCAAAAGGAAAAGACGATAACAATTGTGACAACAGTTTTAAATTAATTGAAACATGTTCTGAACCCGATTATAAGTTTTCGGGATCATTTAATGATTCACTTTCCAGTTTTTCAAATGAATACAAAGATGCTACTAATAATGAGAATATTAATTCAGCTGATAATAGTTTCTTAGAAATGGAAAAAATAGTTAATATGCAGTCAAGTAATGAACCAGAATGCTTAGATAATACACTTGATGCAGTTGATTACATTTTAAGTAATGCTACAAGGACTGGAAACTTAAATACAGATAGAGATATTTTAAATACACCTATTGAGAAAAAAGAATCAACTGAAGTAGGATCAATAAAAAAAGTTATTAAAACTGAAAAAGTTACAAATCAATTGTCTACAAAAAATTCAACTGAAGTTTTTAATAACAATGGTTTAAACAGTGATACATTTGCTGGTAAAGTAACTGAAAAGTTATTAAAAACATTACCTAATAAGACCAAAGTACTTTCTTCTCTGCTTGATATACCTCAGAAACCTACTAATTTTAAGACTCCAAAAACACCTTTGTCAGTAAAAAAACGCATGAACTTTACTCCAAATAAAACGAACAGATCATACCAATATGTTACAAGTCCTGTAGCTGCTTACATTAATTGTAGCCCCCAAATTCCAAAATACAAGAATATAAAACATAAACCATCCACAACAAGAGGCTTATCAATACCTAAACCACTGAAGGCTCATAAAACAAGTTTCAATAAAGAAAATGTAAGCATACCTTCTATCGCATACAAGAGTAGCAAAAATATGAAAGTGGTAAATATTTTGCTAAGCCTTATTTTTTTATTTATTGTGCCATTTTTGATGTGTATTCTATATTATTAGAGTATTTTCTATAGTGGATTAATTTCAGTTATAATTAATCTTAGTAATTTTTCCTGTAGTATTAACAATAACCAGTGATAATGAAAAAGTGCTAAAAATGCTATTTTTTGATGTAATAATTTTAAATGCAAGCACATTTTCAATTTTAGTACAAAAAAACGGGTTTAAAATAGAACATACTCTACAAAAATCCTTTATTTTTTTTATGATAATTACTTTTTTATTTTCAACCCTTTTTCAATATCTTTTATTTACAGATCAATGAACCCAATGATGTAATTTTTCCAGTAGGTCAAAAGACAAAACAAATATGTGAATCTTTACCAAAACCTCTTTTAACTAAACATGTTCAGAGAGAGCACCATTTATCTAAGAAATCTGCAGAATCACAACTAGAAAACAGTTTTGCTAATCTTACTTTGAATCAAGCTGATGTGTCTGTTTGTACCCAGAAGATTGTTTATAATTTAAAGGGAAGCAACAAATGAACACAATTTATCTTTATAATTATAGTAAATTTACTGAAAATATAAAATATTTTTCTCTTACATTTCACAGTCTCGCTCAATGAAATAATTCTAGCATATTACTCAGATGGTTTCTTTTAGAATACTTCAAAACTATTTTTGTTACCTTAAAGTTTTGTTAAGATAGAAATTCCCTAGCTAGGTGGACCAACTATCTATGTGGAAGCGACTGGTGGAAAACTACAATAACAATTAATAAAAAAGTCTGAAACAATGTAATTTATTAATAAAATGTGAAAACAAGAATTTTAATCAGTTACCACAATTAATAGTGGAGTTTTTATGCTAGGATAAATTACATATACCTATCTGCTTTTATAGTAGTCCATGGTTAAGTAACTCTCTGAACAAACAATGGGCCTGCAATTCTTTGCTACTTCTATTTAACAATGATTTGGGTACTGTGGTTGCCTCTTTTGTTTTTTTTGTGGTTGTCTCTGGCTAACGGCTAAGCATGGTATGGAGCATCTGCACCAAGGTCCTCCAAATGTTTAACAGCCACGACAATCCCTTGCTAGTAATAGTTAAATATTAAGTATTAATAATAGCGTTTGACTGTCGTTTGATTGCTTTATAACGCAATGTCGGGTTCGATTCCTGTGCTACATGAGTAGTTGAGACTGGTTGATGGTAGGATTTTTTCAGTCGTCTTGCTAGCTATCGCTCCTCAATTTCAACCTACCGCTTCAATAGCGTTACTGTATTTCAGCAGTCAACAATATAAGAGCCAAGGTATTCTGAGAGAACGCTTCATTATCTATGGCTTCAGAGTCACTCAATATGACGTGGCAATTAGTCGTGTTAGCTGAACGGGGAGCTTATGCCCTTGAGTCGCCACGCTGGGATGGGGGTTGGCGACTATAGGATTCGATGGATGGAAATTTAAGGAAGTTGGATGGGAATTTTGAGAGGGGGATGGAATGTCACTCTGGATGGTTATTTCGGGAATAATAGTAACAGCTATATTCTTCGCGGGCGCGTACTTGTATCCATCGGAAAGTTGCAAGTACCCCACTAAAGTAATCCACGTCCTGCCTGCGAGAGAGCGAGTTAGTTGCAGTGGGCCGGCCACATCTGCCGAGTCACCGATTACAAGTGCAGCAGGAAAGTCTTGGAGTGTAGAGCGCTCTCCTACCAGATGGATCGACGACTTGTTTAGGAGGGCAGGAAAGCGAAACGGAGTTCACGGATCACCGGATTTGTGAGCCATTATCATATAAAAGCTGTAATAGTCGTCAAAAAGACTAACAGCGCAAACATTTCCGAACCCAGCAGCAGCAAAAAAGCAAAGAAGAAATTGTCTTTTTAACAGAAATGAAGATACTGGATCAAAATATAACATTTGCCTAAGTTAACCCTTTACGGACGAGAGGCGACTCTTAGTCGCCACGATGTTGCGTGCGGCAGAACGAGTGGCATGTGCGAAGCGTAATTTCTGTAAGAATATGGTTATTATATCATCCTTCTCCAAGTCTTAAAGTTGCACAGATATATAAACTATTGAAATGTTGTCTTTAGGATCGTTTATAAGTTGAGGTCATTTTATTGCATTATATAAATCACTCGACACAAAAGTCGTCGTGAGCAGTGTTAATAAATATATAATTTTGATAAATTCGAATTAATGATCTACCCGACTAAATAATTGACAAGCGCAAAGGGTTTAAAGCCGCTATAAAAAGAGTAATTAAAAAAACTAGTTGAGTATTGATTTATTTTTAATAAAAATTTACATTATTAAGTAATATTTATCGTCCATACAAGTAAATGTATATATTTATTTTGCAATTGTCATAAATAATTAACGCCTTTACAATCCAACACAATATTAGTTTACATATATGTTATGTTATTGTGAATTTGTTTTAATCATTAAATACACTTTTTGATGTCGAACGAACGGTTTTGGAATTATTGAAAATAAGACCGTTGCAAAGACTAAACAGGCTACCCCTAGGTTTTGTTCAAATTTTATACATTATTACTGATTAAACAGCAAATTATTCGTATAATCTTGGTCGATATTCCAAAAAAAATAACATTTAAAATTATAATACAAAAATATAACATAGTTTCACTTACATACAAAACATAAATTGAAAAGGCGCGTCAAAAAAGTCGGTTTTTAAATAAATACCGAATGAGATATTTGGTTAATGATTCTAAGGTAAGAAAATTTAAGCAAAGAAGTTTAAAAAAAATTAAGGAAGCATACAATGTTAAGTTCGACATGTAATAAAATGAAATTAGCAAATATTTAAATGTAAATTTTAGTAAATGCTATATTAAACACAATAGAAACTATTTTTATTAATTATCAGTACAAAACTATCAATAAATTGTTAATGAGCAACAGTAAAGCACCAAGTGGGGATATTGTCTTAACATATATAATTAATATTAACAAAAAAAAAATATATTAGGTCCATAGCAAGAAGTTAATCACAGTATACATTAAAAAATTTGATACCGATTAGAAGCATGCTTGAATATTATATATTTAATATATTATTACTATTTTTAGTAAACATTAAAAAAAATCCATAGCAATAAATGCACGCTATATAAATCCTCAAGAATTGGTAGTATAATGATATAGCATAGTTGAGACTAAAACTTAGTTTGTGCATTTCTATTTGTCCTCATGATTTATTGTAATACAGTAATTAAATTGTAAAAACATGAAAAATTCGAGATCCTTATTCATAAGATTACAATGCATTACTCTTGGTATATATATAAATACAGATATCTAAACACATGACAGGTATAAAATGTCGCATAAGTTTTCACTTACATTTACAGCGTAACCTGACTGTTACTGTGATTTCTAGTTTTTTCGAAGAACATGAAATCCTGAAACAAACGTTCGTTATTATCAAGCGATACAGAGAACTAAGATTCAACACGATGACAACTAAATTGTGCTTTATTAAATGAGTATCTTTTTTCTTTGTGTTTGTTTATCTTTTTATGTGATATTAGTTTGTTGGAAAGAGTTCACACTGATATTGTATTTAAAAAAATACAATTCAAGTCTAAAAGTGTGTATAAAAAAAGTAAAGACTGATTTTACACATTTTATGATTAGGGATCAAACAATATTATTTTGGTACCTATCAATAGCCAATTTTTTTTTGTAGTGTAAGTTTTAGTTTTTTAATTATATTTAATCATAGAAAGCGTGACTTAACGTATTAATGTTATTAATGAAATATATACTTACGATTAAAAAACAAGCGCCTAATAAGACTGCCTTTATCCTCACATCTAGATCCATTGGAAAGGTTATACCGAAGTAGTCTGAATCGGTGAACACCTCGCGTGCCAAACCTGACCATTGCTTTGTTATTTTTCCAACTTTTGTGTTACCATCTTTTGAATACACCTATATAGAAGAAAATTACATCATGTCATTTTATATTTAAATTATAGAGTAATAGACATTTAACAAGTTCTGTGTCAGAGCGATTTTAGTTTTTTCCCTCGTGTGCAGCATACATGGAGATAATTATTTAATCAGTTATTAACATTTTAACTTATTTTTGATGTGGATTACAGTTGTTTGTAATTGTTATAAGCTTAAACCAATTATTTAAAAAAAACATGTGGTCAAAACTTTTTAAAAAGGATACTTTAGTGTGGGCCGTACTTGCCCCACGTGACACGGAATGTGTTAATAAAAAAAAATATTACATTAATTTTAATATTACAAAACTAATATAGCTATAATAGGTATCATTAATAAAAGGAAATGGGGGAAACTTAAAATGGACCTACTAGGACCTAATATTAAAGTAGTGTGATATAATACAAAAAGATAATTGTGGTATCGTTTTCTTGCAAGGTATACCATGAGCGGACTTAAGTAACCTGTAAGGGTTAGTCTGCTAAATGCTGAATGATAATATATTTGTATTGTTGACCTAAACCTGAGTGGTGTTGGTATTAAGACAAGTAACTGTATATAATTCTTTGTTGACTATGGATCCCTAAAACCCATTTGCAAAAGAAAATATTATTATAAAATTATACTTACATTGAATTCAACATCACCGCAAATAGAGAATGTACAGCAAGGCCCTATAATTCTAAGAACAATGTCACCCACTGAGTTCTTGATTACATATGATGGTTTACAGATTGACCATTCTTGTTCAATGGAACCAATAATTGTACCTGGAGGAGCTGTAATTTCCATACTTTGTAACCAGCATGGACAGAAGCAGGAGTCGCAAGCCAATGGCCGATGCAAATGAATAACCTGAATAATTGTAAATACACTGATTATTTGCTATGGAAAACATACAAAATTCCCAAGCACCTTATATATTGCCTAAAGGTGTTAACTAATTATTTTTTTTTGGATTATACATTTAAAAATTATGCACTATGTAAAGACGAACTCGTAATGCGAAACAATCTTAACAATCAATAGAAAATATTATAGTGTGCTCCATGCCGAAGATTATTAAAAAAAAAATTACGATAAGAATAAAAAGCTACACGATATATGTATATATTCAGGGATTGCCCTACCCACGTCGCTCATTATAAGAAGTTCCACTGTATATCTATTTTATTATGTAAGATAGTGTATGTATATCCTTATTTTTATCTAATCTGATATTTCATCACTCAAAGCATTAACTCAACAGTGAACTTAATTGCTCTAAAAACTAACATGTGTTACATTACAACAGAGTATGAAAATAAATTTTTTAATTTTATTTTATTAACAGATATATTAAATATGTTCTAATTCTGTCTGTTAATTTGGGGAACTACAATGTGTACTTTTTTATGAGTTTCATTGATTACAAGGGATTAATTATATGGTGTGGGAATCTTTAATAAGACTTATTTAAAATTATTTATATTCAATACATATATTTACCTCATTTTGGAAGTTGTCCATTATTTTCATCTCAAATGGTCGCATAGGTCCACAGCAATTTCGAGTGCAACAATCATTATCTTCAATGGCGTAATACACTTTTTGGCCAACATTATTTTTCACAGTATACTTGTTGTTAGTTTCGAAACCAACAAAAGCTTCCATTAACTCTACTTTCTGATGCACCAACAGTTGATCAATCATAGACAGGTATTCCAAACCTGGTGGACAATTGTTGAGTCCTCGCGGAATAGTCATCCAACCACCTGAAATCATATAAACAGAAAACTACTATTATATATCATTCATTAAGTTGTATATAGAATATTGCATGATTTATAAATACCTTTACTTACATATGATAACAAGAGAATGATACAAACAAATAGGACATAACAACAAGCAAAGTAAAACCTATATAAATATTTTACTTAGCTAAGACAAACAAAATGATGTTGAAAATAAATTATAACTAATTGGTTAGTACAAAAAATTATGTACGATATCTCTAAATATAGTAAGGTGTCTGGACTGTATTTTGTAACAAAAAATGCTGTTTTAAAAAATATGTTATATCAGTTATATAACTGACACCTGAAAATGTTTCCTATTAAAATCTTTAATCATCTTGGATCAAATGATATCCCTAACTGTTGTTTAATTTAAGAAAATTTCAAACATTGTGAATCAATAAAAAATCGAAATTATTATTGTAGAATATCTGTATATGAATTGCACTCTTGACCTATCATCTTGGAAACTTTGTTTTTATAGTAGCTTATTAATATTTACTATAATTTTATCCATTTCCGACAGGTATAGGTTTCAAAAATTTTCCTCTTAAAAAAAAATTAATATCTTTGGGTCTTATATAAAAGTTAATATTTAATATCCTCCACCATGTCCTGATTATTTCTCAAATTCATAAACCTCTTTTCCTCTTCTGTCAAAAATTGTTCATAACCCGAATAACGTGATCTAAAAAGATTTTGAAAAATTTTTATTAACTTTCTCTTAACATTTGTCGAGCTTATTGTCCTTAGATAAATAATTTGCCGATCTTTATATTTTTCAAAATTGCACTTTGTAGAAAAAAATTTCGTATATTTTAAACAGTAAACAGTTCTACACTTATTTTTTACACAAAAATCTTCATTGAAAATATCAAGTGGATGATCAAAACAGTCAAGAACCATTTTCTCTAAATCAAGATATAATTACAATAAAAATAAAACGTGACATGGAATAAAGAGCAGGTATATACAAACACTGCATGAATATTGCTACAAAGCGATTATAAATTGTTACTATAAACAATTTTATCTCTGGAAGAAGTCATTAACTTTTGTGTACACAATGATAGGGGAAGGACAAATTAATGCCTATAACAAATTTTATTTAGTTGAAACATACATTTTATTATGTAAGGTAAACTTTATTTAGATTACTTTCTATACTAATTATTCTCTCATGTACAGAGTAATGATAGTATATTATTTTTAGAAGTATTTTATATTCAAACTATCTCTAGCATTTCCATATTATTGTGCATTATATAGCAACAATTGATGATACCTAGTCAGATGAAACTACAGTTTTTAATGGAATAAAGAAAAATAATAATATGTGAACACAAAGAAAGCTAGTATTTTGAAAACTAAATCTTGAGACATTGGTTAAGTTGCCATTTTTACCACAGCCTGTATTTTGATGTTGATTATACATAAGTTATTTCATAACCTTAGTGTTTCTTGTTATAATACTTTGTGTTCCTCATTATAATTATTTGTTTTGTTTTAGCTATAATATACCCTTTTTGTTGTATGAATTTGAAAAAGGATTCTGAAATGTAGGCAACATGAAGTCTGAATGAATCTATATCTGCTCTCCATATCTATTATTAACCCTTAGCAGACAAATGTTGGCAAATAGCAGGTTATGGTTACTGTTAACATTATTAATTGTTCAACCTCAATATGAAAGTCAAACTTCAATCCCTCTCATTCATATTTTATTCATTGCATGCCAAGCAGGCTTTATCGTCAAAAGGTTAACACTTTACTAAACTAAAATTAATCTTATATTCATCAATGCTTTCCAACAAAAAGGCTTACATAATCTTTTTAAAACAAAAAATATCTGTACCAGAGTCAATGAAAAAATTCTTGGTCATAATGAATTAATTTTTCCTATGTTGATCAATAATGAGTTAACAGATTATCTGAGACTAAGCTTTGTAATTCTTTTAAGGTAAATATGAAAAACTTTAGAATAAGAATTAATTCTGTATATCAAATGTTCTACACAATGTTATAAAGAGCTCATGGAATACCACATTCATGAGTCAGTTTCGATGGAGCTGCAATAGTCGTCAAAAAGACTAGTAATGCAAACTTCACCGAACCCAACAGCAGCAACAGCACAATGTTAATTACATTATATATACACATTTGTTTACCTGGAGGCCCTTGAGGTGCTGGTTGCTGAATAACTGGTGCAGAATATCCTGACTGGGGGTGAGAATATCCAGGTGTAAAGCCTGGCTGGTAGGCTGGCTGAAACCCTGGTTGGAAGCCTGATTGAATGCTGGGCTGGAAGCCAGAGTGCATTCCTGGCAAAGGCTGGGCTCCTGGTGGTAATGTGGGTCCTGGGTGGGGCATCGGGTTTGGAGGACCAGGATAACCTTGAGGTTTCATGGGATAACTTTCATTTAATTTTCCACCTTCCGGTGGTGGCTCATAACCTTGACTAGGTGGAAAATTTGGACTATATGGTGTTGGTTTGTGTGACATGCTGCTCTGAAATTTTTAGTATTCATGTTATATGGGTAATAGACTAACAATTGGTTTCTTTAATTGTAATATTTTAATAACAGGCCGTAGTGCTTGTTTTTTTTTATAGATTTGTATTATATACAGTAGTACTTTAATTTTTCCAGCGAATACATTAAATCGTGTTAGAAACTTAAGTTTCAAATTCTTTATCATATCCAATTTAGTCATTTTATTTATCCAACCCATCAATGGACACAATTGCATAAATGCAAAGTTATTCCAAATTTACACACAGTTTAAAGAGATATACAATCTGAATAATAAGTGTTCACTGATTTAAAGCAACGCCCAAAAAATAAAACGAACACTTGCTGTCTTTAAATATTAATATCTTTTTTGTTAAGTAAAACATCTAATACTTATTATAATATTGAATTTTATTTATTCACATAAATGTAATTTATTTTCATATCTAACAAGCAGCCGGGATGTAAAGAATTCCTAATGAACACGCTTAAATTATATTTTGATTTTATTTAGTAAAAAAATAATAATCAACAGAAGCGAAAGTTGATACGCCTGCAGTAATATTACCTTGAATTTTCTTTTTCAGTGATTTTAACGACAAAATCCCTGAGTATGTTTTGTATTTTGAGACTTCAGGTAGATGAAGCATAGATCATATACTATACGCACTTTAACGAAATGCTATATTGGTCAAGCCATAAATATTTTTTAGTTTCCTTGATAGTAATGGTAGAGTACGAGCCCATACACCCATTTCTTTTGTTAGGTCAATCCATAAATAATAATTATTTTAGAGAAAAATGAGAGGAGTGTACTTTTTGTCACTTTTTTTTTTCAAATTATTTTCACTTTTCTTCAATTTTTTTAAAATTTAATAACAATTTTTAAAGTTATATGTAAAGAGAAGAATGAAGTTGTAGACAAATATATTTATTGAAGATATAATGTTTAAGAATTTTAAATTTGAAAATATATTTATAATTTTTTAATCGAATTTAATTTTTAATTAAACGTAACAATATAAAAAAAAGAAAAGTATCACATTTGAAACCATGTCGTCTAAAAAACTTTGTCTTAGCATAAAAATTAGAACGTTAAAGTTGAAATATGTAATTTAAGTATCTAATTTTCTTAAAAATATTAATTAATTATTAGACATGAGATTAGGTATGTTGTATGTATTTCATATTTTTTTTTGTTACCACATGTTTTACTTCATTTTTCAACGATTTTATATGTTGCCTTACTAAAAACAAAAACATTTCCGGTACAGTGCCATTCAAATCTACATTTTTCCTTAATTACTTGTAAAACTAAAGTTATTGTAATTATTTTTTTAGCAATGATTATGTACATAAAATATAATGTTGTATAATGACCAATATTAATACTATTATAAATATTTCATTTTTTTTCTTGAAGGATTATTAATTTATAAAACATTTACTTGTAGAGGTTTTGTTTCAAATTGTGATATTGAGAAACCTAAAACTAGCTATGTAATAAAATATTTTATCACTTTGATTGAAAAACGTTTACAAATTATAAAATTCGTATAGATGATGAGTTATTTTTAAATTATTACATAGCAACATTGGTATCCGGTTAGTAATATGTCCATTCACCAATCAAACTATAGCAATAGAGTGCATTGACCAACCTGCTGTTGCTGCCAATTCTATCGTGAGGCAAGTCAGTTGGTTGGATGTTTGCTTCCGTGTTTGTACTTTCGAGTGTGAAGTAACTAGCAGAGCGCCGGGATGCAATCAAAATTGTTTTGTTACTCATCCAACTAAAATGGCGTCGATGTTTACCATTTAGATATCTCGTTCAATGTGAACGTTTCTCAGAGATCCTATCGAGTGAGTCATAAACCGACATAGCAATGACATTTTTATAGCACACAGTGAGAATACGTTTCCAAAACGTTGTAAAGAAGACTGGCAAGTGTGATTTAGATATTACAATAATGCGCGAATTCAAAGTAGTTGTGTTGGGATCGGGTGGGGTCGGGAAGAGTGCTTTGACGGTGCAGTTTGTGTCCGGATGTTTTATGGAAAAATACGACCCCACTATAGAGGATTTTTATAGAAAAGAAATAGAAGTGGACAATTCACCTTGTGTTTTAGAGATATTGGATACAGCGGGGACAGAACAATTCGCATCAATGCGTGATTTGTATATAAAAAATGGTCAAGGCTTTGTAGTAGTTTATTCGTTAACTAATCATCAAACGTTTCAAGATATAAAGCCTATGAAAGAGTTGATCACGCGCGTAAAAGGTTCTGAACGTGTGCCAATCCTCCTCGTGGGCAACAAAGCAGATTTGGAGCATCAGCGGGAAGTTTCACAAGCTGAGGGCTCTAGTCTTGCACAAATGTGGGGTTGCCCTTTCTTCGAAGGGTCCGCCAAGAGTCGTATCAATGTGAATGAAATGTTTGCAGAGATCGTGCGCGAAATGAACGTTAGTCCAGAAAAGGACAAGAAACCTTATTGTTGTTGTACAGTGCTTTAATATTTAGAGTGTAATGTGGCATTTATTTCTCGTAAGACTGCAAGACGAGGCAAAAAAGCAGCCGCCTCGGCAAGACGATCGCCTGCCTTCAGCGAGTGCACGAAGGTCTCCAGGTGCGCCCTTTAGGCCCTCGTCGCTAGAACTTTGGCGGCCGCAGAGCGCGTCATATCACGTTGTTAATATCTATGATACATACCATTGTCCAATCGAGGTGCTTTATCTTATATTTTCATACTTTAGTACTGGTAGATACTCCCGCAATAATCATTATCACAAATAAATTAAACATCATTTCAAATTCGAATGTTGTATGTAGTAGGAAAGTTCTTAAATAAGTTTCATTTTATCCTCAAATAACTGGAATGGTGTCTGATGTTTATATACAAATAAATGTATTGTCAAGTAATGTTAGTGAATTTTGTATATATTTTCATGAGATTAATAATGTGGAAAGACGAGGACGGTTTTAGAGAATTAAAAAGCCATCCAAATATGCAATAAACATTTATGATTGTGTAGAGTGAAGTGCGCTGTGTAAGAGTTACACCTAAGTCAAATTGCAGATTGTTTTATTGTGTAAATTATGTTTATATGCGAAATCAGTAATCAAAGAAAACACATACTTAAGAATTGTCAGTTGTGTGATTGTGTTTAAAAAAGTCTACCAGGATTTGTGATAATACATATAACAAAATATCTATAATAAAAGTTTTAAGTGGGAGATTAACATGTGAAGTTTTATTCTTCAAAATAAGGTAAACACTCTTTTTTTTTAAGAGCAGAAAATATTTTAGTGGCTTTCAGCACTACAGCATACCAATTATGGTTTTTTAAATAATAATTCACTTTGTTAGAAAGTAGGCTTGTAATAGAACTTAACAAAAAAACAGTGAATTTACCTAAATTATTTGACACTGCTTATATCTTTCATTATACATGTATTATGTAGTACATATCAAAATAAAGAAGACTAAACAATAAAACAATTATCTAATTGTTTTATAAACAGGAGGTATATTTTTGCTTTTTTATGTATATACAATTACATATAAACTGAAATCTTAAAAACAAAACCATATTCATATACTTTCAACAATGTGTAATAGCTGTTAGACTGTAAATAAAAACAATAATGATGGTAGACAAATCATTGATAGTTAACAATAATACATTGGTGTATGATGAATTGCTATTATGAGGATGATAGCTGCTATATTATAATTAAAGTACTCAGTTACAACTCACCGGAATGATTAAGTTTGTAGTTTTTCACCACTTTTTTGGGCTATTAATAACTAAGACAAAATACACAAATTGTGAGTGAAAAATTGTATTAATATAATTTTACTTCAGAAATGAACAAATTTACCTAATTCATATCCTCTGTTTTAAATTCAATAATTTGTGGTAATTTTTTTCATATTTGCAGTTTGTAGAATTTAATTCACTTTTTATTTTACTTTAACTTTTTTAATTTAACTTTTTATAACCTGCCACATTGTAAGTATTAACTTTATTTATTAATGTTATTAGGACATGAACTTTTAAATATTATTTTTTCAGTTAACTGTATTTGCTTTTAAAATCAGTGACTAGAATCACCACATATAAAAGATTTATGCATGTGTATACTGAACTTTAATTATGTGCTTAAACGATCATTTGTTATTTATTATATAATATAAATCTCTTTTAATGAATGTTAGGCAAAAAGAGGGTATAATACATATTTGCAAAAAACATTTCATAATTGTTAAATTATTAACAATTGCTTATAATAACTATAGTTCATTGTTCACATTACTAATCATTAATAGCAAAGAAAGCCACAAAGACAAAAATGTCTATACAAAAACATTTAAACCAATTATGGTCATTAAACACCTTATTTATTTAAATGCTGGTTCTTAAAGTGAATTCAAATTGCTTTAGATTAAATGAAAATGGATGGACTGAGTTTTTATCTTTGTTTTTTCTTAATTTCTGTTTATTGTTATAACATAAAGCAATTATTTTTTGCGTAGTTCCCATTGAATTGGTTAGATTTACTAGGATAATTTTAAAACTATAAATATTTCAAAGAGATGGAGAGTGAATAATAAAATCAGGCACAAATTCATTTCAATAGCAAAGAGAGTTGTTTTTGACCCTGTCGACATTTTACTATTGAATTTCGAGCATAGTCCTACACATGTAAATGAGGCACACTTGAGCTCGTAACTTGGTTTGTTTAGTCAGAAATAATCAAGTCGTATTGTGCTTTAGTATTCGTACGCAGGCTTTGTTTTTCCTGTCCTTCAAATACATTTGTTAGAGATTTTAAAGTTTGGTGTTAAATTTTAGGTAACGTCATTTTTACGTTACTTAAGAACAGTTACTATGAATTCTACAATTCGATAACAACGCAGGAAAGAAAATGACTACTAAGAAATCAATTATACACCGTCACAAGGTCTTGCGATAGTTGACGTAAACGGTAAGTAAAGGTAAGTTGATACGTATGCGGCGTTCAGTGGGTGATTAATACGTATGGGTAAGTCTTGAGTCAGTTGGAGGAACAACTGTTATAAAATACTTAAGCTATATAGTTATAGACATTTACAGAACGCGGTAGTCACACGAGTGTCTTATTTATTAAGTATAAAAAAATAATTATGATTGCTTTACCATTAGAGCATGTGCAATTAAAATGACGAGTGTAGTTCCTAAAGAAAATAACTGTTATGCTATCCTATACCGATAGTTTAGTCTATGTAACGTTTGGTAAATATAAAATGAATTCCGTAACTCTTCCGACATCACAAAAGCTATGTAGATAAATAAAACCGGTGTGCCTATTTGTAATATCAAAATACTGCTTTTTACTTTATGTATCTTTACACTGACAATGGCACTAACGTCAAAAATACAATTTAAATGTACTTATTTGTCTGTTTGTTCCGGATAATTTTCGAAACGATAGGCTAGTTTAAACAGAAACATTCATTGGTATGCTCAGTAGTAATCCACTAAAACTTAAAATTTTAAATATATTAAAATCGATACGTTTTATGAGGAATTATTGTTGTTACATTCGCAACTTACCATCAGATAGTGATGCAGTGTATATAAATTACTAATTTATTCAAACAAATTTTTATAACGATACAAACATTGACGAGACAACGTCTGCGGGTTTCAAGTTGTAATAAATGTTTGTTTGAAATCATTTAATAAAATATTACCAGCAAAAGACACTATTGTAATAATTAGAGGTTTTATAATTGCTTAATATTTCATTGATTGATAAAGTTTTTTCTCATATTATGAAATTAATTATAAATTTTACATGTAATTTATTTTTATGCGAGACGGAGCACAGAGTAGAAGTTTTGGCATAAAACATCTCCCGGGCTTTGTGGAACGTTTCTTGCTTAGTACTGCGTGTGGGGTGGCTATAAATATATACTAATGTACGGTTGCCGCTCGCTCCCATATTCTGCCTATCTATTCAGTAGTATCTTTAAAAAAGTAAAAACAATAAAACACTCGACTTACTAGCTGTAAATATAAACATTATTTTACTTTCGTCCCCTTTAATAGTTTTATGAAACATTATTAAACTATTAAAAATAATGGCAATTACTAAGAGTTAACAGGGGTAACAGGAATGTATTGTTATTTGCTAAATAAGGCATGAATTGTTGTATGCTTTCAGTTCTCATGCTTTGAATGTTCTCATGGAAACGGTTAATGCGGGCATTTCTGTGTCGTTTTATTTGTACAGCTATAAAGGGACCCTTAATTGTTGTATTTGTATCCTTTAACTAAAATTTGTACCTCTTTATACTAAATATCATAAAAATAGAATCTTATAAGGGTGTTTAAAATCTGCATACAAAATATTTAACAAGTGAATGATAATTTTGCAGTTTGTTTTTTCAGCTATTTTTCAGTAATTTTCATTCAACTATAATCATAATGACGTCAATAAAAAGTATTTTGATTATCGAAATAGTTTGAATAACATAAAAGTAAAACGTAAGTTTATCTACTGCTGCTATGAAAGAGTTTTAATTTTTAAATATTTCTTGAAAATATATTTTACAGCCAAGTTTCAGGTATAGCTACTAATTAAATTGCAAGAATTAAATATTAAAACAAAATATCCGGCAGAATTCCTGATGCGTGACCAAAATAAGTTATTGTAATCGTTTCATACTCGCTGCAATTCATATTATTTGAAAATTTTTGAGCAGTGTTATGTAAACTGGAGTAGTGCCGTCCAGCCAGTTGTCCTCGCTCGAATTGTGCAAGACGTAGGCCGAGCAGCATTTGCTATGTTTCGTGAGCATGAATCGAACGAGTTTTAATTTCAGATTAAAGCACCTCTAAATAGTACAACAAAGTGACGCACTTGGATTTCAGGCCCAACACTAAACATTAAATTTATAATTTATGTTTACATAGCTAATGTATTATGTTATAAAATGAGTTCTAACTGCTTTTTAAAATTTAGCTAAATAATGGTTATGGACACGTCTTTTTTCCATACGCAGTTACTATTTATCTATTGAACCTATTGAAATAAGGTTTTTAAATTATGTTATAGCTTACAGACTTTTATATGTAATTTGCTGTATTTAAGTAATACGATAATTATGGTTTGCTTTATATTTATACAAGTAAAATGAAATTAAAAATTAGTACATAGAAGAAAAAATATTTTTTTGTCGTTGAAGTATTTATTTTAAACTAGATCGATGGCTAGAGCCCGTAGGATGTCGTCTAAAACTCGTCCTCTCTTGGCGACTTCATAGTCTTTGTAGAGTTGCGCAAACGCCCACTTTGACTTGCATTACTTGTACCTAATATGGCGTGCCTTTTTTAACCAACATGTTCTGGTATCACAGAATCTTCTAAAAACGCTATGTTTCGTTTAAGAACCGTCGTTAAAACTGCCTTATTTACTTTATACATTGAATTGCATTGCTGCACCATATGAGTGAGAGGGGGGAGACGTGTGTGGGGCTACCGGCGCCCTAAGAAGGGCACTGTTCTTGGGAAGGTGACCCAGGGGCTACCCACTAAAACCTCGCGGCGGTAAACCGCTAATCCTCCTGGCTCCCTCCTCCGCCGTCCCAGACCCAGCCCCCGTGGCCCGACGAATCCGTCGGCGAAGATAGGGCGAGGGTGGCGTTAGATGAGCCGGACAGAGTCATGGGAAGCCTTTCGGATACAACCACGACTCTGTCGGAGGATGCCCGCTTGCGCAGGCTTGTGTTGTAGCAGCGAGCCACGCGTTGAGTGATGGCCCGCTGCAGCCGGTGAATATTGCCGACACTGCCTCGAGTGAGGCAGTCCGCCCATATCGGCGCTCCGTAGAGCACCATGCTTTTGAATACGCCTGCATACAGTCGCCGGCATGTTGCACTCGCCCCCCCCAAATTCAGGAGCAACCAGCTCAAGGAGCCGGCTGTCCTTAGGAGCCGAGGCGCCAGGCGACTGAAATGCGGGCGGAAACTCCATCTACTGTCGAGGAGTAGACCGAAATATCCCATCTCAGCCCCCGCATCTATGCGTGCACCACTGACGATGATGTGCGCATCGGGTGGTACACGCTTCCTCGGGCCCCATATCAGTGTTGCCTAATTCAACTATTGGTAAGCTGCAGGAACTCGACCTTATGGTACTAGAACTAGATACTTTCGCGAAATAGAGATATTGTAGTAAATGATAAGAATGTATAATTATTTTTATCAGATATATGTATAATAAACAAGAAATCAGTAAATTGAAAAAGTTATAATAAAGCTCGGTTTCTCAGATTAATTTAATATCAGATTAACTCTTACAGAGAACATCATCGGCTAAATAGTCACAATATACCTTTATAGGGTAGCAGGTACTTTGTATGTTTTAAAAGAGATTACACTAACATATAGCTTGTAATTGTACAATTACTTACACCTCAAATCAGTAAATCACCGTTTTACTTACTTATTATGAACTTAATTGTATGTTACAGAAACTAAGAATTTCGTTGAAAATAGAAAATAAGTCAAATATGTGTGTATACTACATATATTAAATGATACAAGGACACCCATTCATCTCTATATAATAATATACTTCTCATCTTTTATGAACTAAGCTGGAATGTCATAATATAAATATTTTGGTAACCTGCTTAGGATCTTTATGAATATATTTAAAAAGTGCTTATTACTTTCATAGGCATGTATGTCCGTGATAAGATTTGAATTATTCTTTATCCACATATTCATTATACATCACATGAAATTGAGGTCAAGTGTTAACTTATTGACGATAAAGAAAATAATACATATCTATTTAATGATTTTTTTTATTAGAATATACTAAATAACTAGTTCGATCAACTTGCGTTCAAAATAATTCCATTACCAACGAACTTTAAGAGATTATACGAGTAGGATTATGATAATACAATACAGGACTTTGCTCTTTTGGTAATTCTTGGTATAATGTTCTTGCACAATGGACGCATATTTTACTTTATTATCGTTGTCACTTAAAACAAAAAGAACTTTAATGCATTATAAGTATATGGTTTCTACTGTTACATTTTTGTTAACGACTCCATAAATGATCCATATGGGGCCTTATCAAGATAACGTTAAGAGATAATTTTGTATACATAAAATGAAGTTAGCGGGTGGGATGAGCCACACGTGGTTGCTTCCGAACGGTCGACATAATAACAAAGTGAGAGACGTGTATTGTGTTCGGGGGACTTTGCGTGAAATGCAGCCACGTGTTGAGCAGGTTTCGTTTTAGTCTGCTTCCGTCCAATAATTTAAAATTTTAGGGATATTTAACACAGAGAAGCATTATAACTGTAACACTTACCAGGACGTTAAGACCGTATAAAAATATTCTTATCATTAATTAAAACTTAATCGCCTAAGGACAATCACGCAGGCCTTATTGATACTATAAAGAATAAAGACAAATAAACTGCCGAAATAATGTATTTCACTTGCCAAGCGTTGCTACATTTAATCAATGTAGTAAAATCCATTCGTATATACATTCGTACATTATTCGTGCTATGTGTTTGTGGGAAGTTAAGTATTATAAACATTTATATTTATGGACACAAGCACATCAATCGACAGTTGACTTCCGCCCTGATAAACATCGCTCTTTGACCGCGGAGTCGGCAACTGATATATACTGTTGCATTGTAACTTTTGTTTATATAATTCGATTTTTTAAGTCTATAGCTTGATTCTTAATTTTTTTTTATAAAAGTAAAGGTTAATGTATAAAAAGACATTACCATCTTATTATATGTAAAATGTACTCAATATATTTTGTACTTTTATCGCATTTGAGGTATGTTAATAAATTTATGTGATTCAAATATTTTCTTCACGATTCGATCGTTACGCTTTTAGCAAAATAGTTTGAATTTATTGTGTATGTAATACGTAAATTGAACATACGCGAGTTTCTTCTTTTGATATCAAAAAAACATTTGCGTACTTGGTTTGGTAAGGCATACAGCGTTGCATCGAAACGAAATAAAATTTTACAAATTAAACGGTGACAATTTTATTAACAGACAAGAAAATGTTAAGGCTCATCATCATAAGTGAAATTATAATGAATCATAATATCATAAAAGATGTTTTTTCGCGACGAACGATTGTAAAAGTTTTGCGTGCGCGTGCTAAGTATTGTTCGCGACATGCGATGTCGAACCGCGCCGTCACCGAAACAAAGTGCCAGAAAGTGAAATTAGGAAATTAATTCAACTGTTAATTCTGTCTCATTAAATACCTCCACAAAGGTTTTTACAACATTATTGTTCGAATGTAAATGTGTAATTTATAAGTAATTTTTTTTTTGTTCATTTCGATTACATTTTGTTTAACTTAAATGAGTGCAAAACAAATCCTTTATGTCACGTAATCGAGTCAGAACAAGTTTGTTATTGATAGATTAGTGTTTTGGAGGGGCGGATAGTATTTCCAGAACTGAAAATAATAATTTTATTAATCAAGTGCTAGTTGTATCTTAACAATACAATATTGAGGGTAGTAGAAGTGGATGCAAATATGTAACGCAATAGTTATGTGATTGCAGTTTATCTTAAATGTTCAATTATTTATTTATTGATGTAATGAATCACGGTTAAACAAAAGTCGTTTATGCAACATTGTCTCTCGCATTACCCATAGGTGAATTTTAATAAGAACCGTGATTAGAACAGTTAGATAACATTTGAATTAAAAGGGAGGGATTAAGAAGAAATGTAAATGTCTATAAAACTGAACTCTATTGATGTCAAATTTTGTTAAATCTCGTGTTCTCTTTATTTAAAAATTGTTAACCATATCGTTTAAAAAATAAATTAACGATACTCTTTATTTTAAATTTAATGTAGACAGTGTTATTAATTATTTTTTTATAATAAAGAAATTCTGCATACTTTGTAAAGCTCCCATAAAACATGCAAGAAACACGTGGTGTCTTTAGGGGCAACGCAACCCTCGTTGTAATTGTTCTCTAATATTCTAAGAAATTATGCGGTCATATTTATAAGTATACTAACGCTTGTCAGAGTTTTGTCTTCAGTCGATTGAGCTTTAGAAGTTGGTAATTTGCCAAATGTATGTCAGTAACTCCGTATCTATGTTTCAAGCGCGAAGTTCAATGTCAGGGTAGATGCGTGTACTAATTCTTGGCTCTTTGCTGCACGGATATTTACAAATGTAAAAAAAATATCAATGAAATAGTGGTAGTATGAAAAGATTGTAATGAAATTTGATGAATGGAGGGAATAAGAATAAAAATATAAGCTATTTTTTGCAATTATGGAATATTAAGTAAAATTAGTAATAGTAAATGTAACTAGTATGAATGGATTTAAGAAAGTGTAGTTTAGTAATAAACTTTTTTTTTAGCAGGAATGCCTTACACACCATCTCAACCTCCGTCGAGGGACTGAGGGAGTTGTGTGGGGCTCCTCCCTACCGAAGACAGTGGCAAATTGTATACCCACCAAACCTTACTGAGCTCCTTCATTGCCTGAGCGGCGGTGTCGTGGGAAATCAGCCGAGCCTTTACTTCTACAACACCGTTGGCGATTGCTCGCCCCTGACAGTGTGTCTGACATGTTCCCGTCCATCAGTGGTGGCCTGTGCAAGCAGGCTAAGATAACTCCGCACCTCCTGTAGGCCACTACCCGGAGGAAAAGGGGTGCAATTGTACTGCTACCTACTCCCTCACCCTCTTTTTTATCGGTTATGGGCTAACACATGGCCTAGATTTGACTTGATGTTATGGGACATTGAGGCCGTAGGTGGTGAAGAGTCTTCGCCCAGAATACATTTGGCTCAACACAGCAATGCTGTTATGGCAGCAGATTGACATTGAGGGTGGTAGCTAGCCAGGCAGGTTTGAATAATCCTTCCACCATCGAGACTGACACCTGTGGTCCGAGAATTGATCCCGGAACCTCCCAACTCTACAAGGCAAGCGGGTAAACCACTGCGTCAAGGAAGCAGTTAAAAGACCGACAATAGCGCACAAGACGTCTCTACTCCTTCCTGCTCTGACAGGCTTCGAGGGTGTGTTGCGCCGAATCTTCCGCCGCGCTAAAATAGTAGCACGAGGGGGGGCCCCTCTCTCCCTATCCGGTACAGATGCTTATCGAAACACCCATCTCCCGACAACACCTGCACCAAATCGGTTTGCAACGCACCCCGGGTGCCCCTTTGTATGATAAGTCCTCGCTACCCACTGTGCAATGCCCCGTTTGAACTGGCGGAGGACGGCTGTGTTCCCTCCCCGATTTAGTAAGTTCACTGATACGGGAGCGGCGTGACGCGCTATGGTTTTCAGGATGCCGGCGTATCATCGCAGATATCCTGGGATTAGAGCCCTGAGATTCGGGAGGAGCCAGTTGTACGCGCCGCTGAACGAACGAGGCTGGACGACAGTCCGGCGGAGTGAGCGCTTATTACTATCAGCCGTCCTAGGTAAAGCCCTGATGTTTTATCTGGGCCTTGACCTCCATCCTCATCCTTCTAGCGCCCACTAATATATGGGCGCTAGGAGGGGGCGCTGCCGAAGCCCTGGAGAAAAATAGAGCCTCGCTTTTCAAGCGCCATTGTGAGGCCGTGGTGGCGAATCCTCTCGGTGACAAGAGTGCCGCCCACAGAGGCTAGCCTCACCGCCTTACCGTACGTCCTCCCGTGGGCACTGATGAGTCAGTCATTCGCTTAGCAGATGACACTCATGCCCGCCAGCAGGACACTCCAGAGCAGCCAGGCGTATCCTAGGTTTCACAAAAGGTGGCTGAGGATCAAACTCTATGGAACTCCGGTTTCGACAGCGCGCCTCTATAGGTGCCCATCTTTTCCCACAAAGAGAAATTGGCCCAGATAGTTTGTAAGCAACACCCTGCAGCATATAGGCACTCTGTAAAACCGGAGCGCCTGATCGTAGAGTAGAGAATGGACTTAAATGCGTTGGCGATGTCAAGACACCGCCAAGACTACCTGCCTCTGCTCCGCGGCCTCCAACCTGAGTATTCTCTGCTTGAGGTCATTGATCGTTGACTGGCCTGTTCAAAACCCATATTAGACTTCAAAGATCTCCGGGCTGGTCTGCGACAAGCGCTTGTTGAGAAGAGCCGCAATGACCCGCTCAAAAATCTTTGCCGTCTCATCGAGGAGCATAATAGTGCCCCCGACCGTTCGACGAATAATCCGCCGGCCGCCCCTCCTGGCGAAGGAGGCACAGCTGTCATTCCATCCACGGTTTCGGGAACCTTCTGATAGTAAAACAACGATCAAAGAGGTCAGGAAACCATTACTCCACATGCTTGGCGGCAACAGAGAGCAACCTGGGGTCTTTTTGTGACGGAGGCAATTTGAAGCAGCTTCCAACTTCGCTGGGGTAAGGGGAACAAAGTCTTCGGAATTAATCCCTGGTGGGGAGAACTCGGTACGAGCCGGGAACAGAACCTGGAACACCCCATTCAGTAGATCCGACTGGAGAGTCTCTGTCAAAGGAGGACCGATAGCTTGCAGGCGACTGCGCGCCGCCCTGTATAGTCTTCCCCGTGGGTCGATGTTTAGACCCTCCGGCATTTCCAGGCGGTGTTTGCTTCCAGGTAAGAGGCGTAGAGAATGCAATAAGAGTAATCCTAAATCATCAAGTACAATCGAATGAACAAGATGATTTGAACCTGTGACCATTAAGTTTCGATTTTCTAATTGAATAAATAAAAGTATAAAAATAAGGATTATTATTATTTATACATTTATTTTTACGATTTATTTGAATATATACTTGATAACGAACTTTTACGCCATTGTTTTCTTTGTACTTATGTGGTGAATTTTGCTTAGTCAATTTCGAAGACATTTTCACCTTTTAAGTTACCGGAACCAAAGTGTAACGAGAACTTAGTTAATGTTGGATTATCCTTCAACAGATTTTTTTAGGTTATAAATGTTTACTACAGAACGATGAGTATCGATAATTAGTTCAGTTTTATGTTGTTCAGTCTAGTTTCGGAAGCGAAAGGTAACTGCCACTTCGTTGTTTCTCGGTGAAATCGTATTCTCAGAAGCCGCAGCAAAAAAATCACTATTATAGTGCTACCAGTCATTAATTGTATTGTAGCATGCGTGCGCGTCACACCAAGCGGTTACAGTCAAGCGCGAGACGGCTTTATGTTCGTTTGAATCACGGTTACTGCAATGGCACACCGCCAATGCTCCCAATATGTTTCAATGTTTATAACCAGCTGTCCGAAAGGAATACACTCGCCTATTTACAAGTACGCTAAGATCTGCGAGCAAATTAAATAAACCGAGTAAAAAGGAATACGTTGTTTGTTTTAGCCGTGTCTTTTATCTAAAGTAAAACATCTGTTGGACAGTGTGTTGAACATTTTAGATTTTTTTTAGGTTATTAATGTATAGGTCGGTACAATGAGGCCCGTTGATGTCTTCACATATAAAATTATTAAATTTAACGTTTCGACTTAGAAGTTATTTTTCAACATAGACATGAAATACATGAAACCTGTACAGACATTTAATACTTTTGGTGACCAACATCATTCACCGATAACAAATTGTTGCTCTTGTTCTTAATATCTGACGAAACTTTTTTTTATTTTAGTTCTCCTCACTATATTTATTGGTAAAATAATACATTTATGTATTATACTAGTACAAACAGATTTTTCATACGATATTTAATTATGTTTATTATACCCTTAAATAATAATTGAATATTTTAAATTTATTCAGCTTATAAATACACCTTTAAATTTATTTAACAAATTCTTCAATCAACAGCAACAACATTTCGATTACTGATCAGGAACAATAAAATCGATAGTGGATGTGGAACGGAGTGGATTTTACATATTTATACATTTGCAATAAAAAAAAAGTGATAGAGAAAAAAATTCTTATAAATGTTGCTGCGCAAATTGGGCAGTTTATGTGTTGAAGTAAATTGTAGTGAACAATTTACGTTAGATAAGGCCCGCTTATCAGACTGTGGACTTGCGATATAGTTCGACGTAGAAACCAATTTTAGAATATAACTAGTAATATCAATCAGTGACATCGTTTATTACCGCCTTTTCCTAATCTAAGGTGGCAATGCTTCAGTGTTCCAAGCTGAAGAGCGTCAATTTTTCATAAAACTACGATGTTTTAGACTTCTATTAATATAATTTTTCATCGGTAATGGAATGGAGCTATCGCCTGAAATTAAGTTAAAGCTATATGAATAATTTTATCAATAACCTTCATATATTTTTTTATTTTATCATAATAAGTAAAAGAATCGAGAGTGTTAATATTTAAATAGATGGTAACATTATAATAACATAAAGAAATACTTGTAAAATAATGTAATGTGAAAAAAAAAACTTCAAAGATCTTTAAAAATTAAATAAATTGACCTATAGATGTTCTTTTTTAAAACAAATTTATTGGACATTAGTCTCACTTTAACCCAGTGGCACTATCACAACATTTACTACACGATACACATTTAACGACGCGGAGTATAATGTAGCTCATCGTTTAGAAATTTATCGTTCTCTTTCACTCATCAGTGTAAAGTAGCCGATATTGTGTGTGGGAATGAGATATCGTAACATCCATTATAGGTAAACATCCACATTATAGAATAGGGGCTCAATTATAGGCCGGGAACGCGCGCGTTTCATTGCTGTCTATGTGTGTGACTCACTTTGTACTGATTGGCTCATCCGGCATACTCTGTAGACATCTTAACTCTTTGAATATTTATACAAATATAAATTCCAAAATAGCCTTTTTATAGACAACTGTTACACTTATTTATAGTTAAAACATTTTATTCAGTCCTACATATTTAACGTTTTGAAATGGATGTTTAATATTTAAAATTGACATATTTCATCAATTGATTATTATGAATTTTGCCCGACACTTACGACGAATTTATTTGTAACCCTATCTATTCGATTTCTTAGTCAATATTTTATCAGTTCTTGTCTGTTCATCTCGAGCTGTGAGCAGACATACTGCTTTTTGTTTATTTATTTTTTGTTTTTACTCTCCACAGCCCTGCTAAGTGCAAATGCAAATGGGTCTCGTCTCGTTTACAAAGACGTTTTTATATACACAACCAGCTATTTATTGGTGTATTTGCCGTCTGTTCCTCTTTATTTTAAACATGTCGAATGCTAAATAAACTTACTAAGCAATACATAACCTATGATACTGGTTACATTCAAAACGAAAAATGTGTATCCACGATAGGCATCCCAATACACGTAAATTTAGATGAAACAGATATGTATATCAAAAGTTATTTATAAGTATGAATTTCGCAATATATTCAGATACCGGTAGTTTCGTAAACCGAAGTGGTAAAGATTAGAAGGTGCCGATTTTATTATACAATACTTTTTATTAGTCTTTGGTGTGAAAACTGCATTCGTTGATAAATCTTCGTGTTTAGATCAGTGAGGTGAGTTGTTGACCTGCAATTGCACCCTGCCGTCAAACCCGTTCCCCGGACGAGACTAGTGTGCTGCGAGACTGAACTAGTGCCGCGCGTTGACCTCCACTATGAATTTTCCAAATAAAACACTAACATTGATTCTACTTTTTCTCATCTCATTAACAAATTACTACTGACTATTTAAGTTAAACTGGTATGTAAGTAATATATTAAAATAGTTTGTGATTAAATAGGTTGTTCCATAGTAATATGAAAGGACATGTGGAGTCCTCCATTATTAATGAGAGATAATATCAGTGTCCCGTTAGTGTCGTATATCTGATGTTTAAATTGTCCAGGAGCGCGGACGCCTGCGCCGGCGCACGCAGCCGCATGATGCACGACACGAATAATAAACCAAGCCACTTCCTGTCGAGCGATAAGCGCTTCACACAACGATACGTAATAAACACATATACATTCCTAGCATTGGTATTAAGTATCTATACCTATCTATAATACGTATTCTCCCTGTCTATCGGCTATTTAAGGTTTCAGTGTCCATTGGTTTTTACGCTCATATTGATCCCTTTCAATTATTCAGAGTTTTAAAGATGTTATCATTGTAAATAATGGAAAAAAATATACAAAAGAACGAATATCGAAACAAATAAGTGATATAAGGTTATGTAAATGCGATATGCAGTGTGATATATCGTATTGGATTTCATTTTCTTATGAATCATATATTAATGAAAGTATTGTAAATATATTTAATTATTAATTGATTTGACAAACTTAATAAACAAAGTAAACAATATTTATAAATCTGATTTATTTTTTATACATGTAATATACACATAACAAGTAACATTTATTTATTAATATTTATTTTTGCCTTAATTAGATTATTGACAGAATATGGGTCTGTTCAAGAGTAATATTTTTCCTTCAAAACTGTTTAACTAACAAAAAATTTAAGTAAAGGATAAAGTATAAACGAAATGTTTAGATTCATTATTACAGACATAATTAAAATATTGCGACGTTTGACTTATTTCAATGCTTACGTACTCGCTCCACAAGCACGTAACTAACTTTAAACTAACTTTGTACAGTTAATCTCAAATTGGATTATAAAATTTCCATAACTACAAAACGTAAAGATTATTGTACCAAATACAATTCGGTGCAATAGCTTTCAAATTGCGCATGATATCATCCTGATGGTAAATCGAGTTGATTCAGGTGTCACTGTGCTTACATAAGGTCAGTATGAGGTGGGAGCTACAACGGTCTAACAGGCATACAAATATTATTTTATTTGTGATATCAATGTTTGCATATATAAGGAATAGAATCTGTTTCATAAATAAATACTACATGTCTTAGAGATTAACAGATTGGTAGGTATAAATATTAGGTGTATAAAAAAGGATGGTATTGCTTGAAAACGCTAATTTTCAGTTCAACAGACTAATCATAAATTTAGCACACACATATATAAGTGCACATTTTTTTCTGTGGTGAAGATTTTTATACACTTTGTTGTAGTTGTCCAAATGGTTCTGTTGCTTCTTAAATTCTTTATTTTTCTATCAATATACTCTATATAATCCAGTGTTAAATATAACAGTTGCTATAAAAGTACTCCTGTTGTTAAAGCGATAATTACAAACATGTTACGCCATATACAATTATAATTGGAAGTCTTATACGTTCAGTTTGATAATTTAAATATCCGGTGAAATCTTACGTTTGTCTATAATATTTTTTTATGATTATGTACAATGTAGATACAAGAGTGAAAGAAATTAGGTAAAAGTAAAGAGGTATAGTTAAAATTAGAAACAATTAGATAATTAAAGTTAAATATATATGTGTAATAGATGAAATTACTAAATTTGCTAAGGTGCTGCTTATTAAATGTAGTAATAATGCTACAAAAATTAGCTCATTACCTAAAAAATATCCAAGATGACTAACAATTTGAAGTATAAATTTGCGTTTTATAGAAATACTAACGAGAATCTGTATTAAGACTGTTAAATATTATTTAATTGTAACAAAAGATCATGCAAACAAATGCACTATTACAAGAATTTATAGCTTATTATTAATAAATAGATTTTCTAATATTTCTTTTGATCAATAGCACAATTCCTTGCTTATTGCTACAAATTAGCGTCGGTCAATTTATAAAGATTACCAACTATTTCACCTTGGTAGTCCATTATATCTGTGCCGTCATTAGTGTTGAATCATTGACTAGATGTTCGTCTATGCATTTGTTTGAATGGGAGCAGATAATATTTCACGGAAATAACCATGACTAAAATATTTGAATTTCATTGCATTTCGAACAACGTTATTAGTATTGATTTTATACCTTGACCTAGATAAATACGCTGAATATGATAATACAGTTTCCGTGTAAGAATGTTGATTCGTGAACATATTTAAAAAAAATAGAGAAACAAATTTCATGAAGTCGAAAGCTGTAAAAGCTGTTTGCCATATTTCGAAGAAATATGTAAGGTTTCTTTTTTCACCAAAAAATGTATGTAAATAAAATTCTAAATGACAGAATACTAAAATACAGAAACATTAAAAATTTATAATTATTGTCATTACAAATATTTTTCTGGTATTTATAGAAGAGATAAAGATTCAACTGATATTTTATCGCTTTAGGAAAACATTGATAACAATTGTAATCAAAGTATTTTGAGAAAAACATTATGGATTCCTACTAACAAGCTGTCACTACTGTCATTTTGAATAATCATAAATATCCGACAATTTATATTTGCTGAAAAAGGAAGGACAATTCGTAAAAATTTGTTTTTTAAGATATTTTCTGATTGCCGTTATGTTAATGTAACACATGCAGCATTTTGTTCTGTATCTGATATCACTATCATAAATCACTTTTTGTTTGAATGCTCTAAGATATTATGTTAAAATCACTTTCATGAAATTTTATGTAAGATGATGGGGATCTAAAAACTTCTTATCAATGATATATCTATATCTGACTGATCCGAATGTATAAACGAATTGACCACATCGTTAGTGTAAAGTATCTCCCTAAAGTTATCGAATAACTGACGATTATTTTTCCGATATCGTGATCGATATTCTACTGTATATATTTTCAAAATTTCACCTTCAGTATATACACATATATATACATATATATACCGTGAATATATCGCGTTTATGCAATATATTCTAATCTTCTAATCTAATCTTTGATTTTTTCTACTAGGAATGGTATATGGTTGCCCATAGACAGCCGTAACATTCGGGGAGTCGCAGCTGAGTTGCCGATCTTTAAGTTATTTAATAAGATGCGGTGCACTAGCCAAGAGATGAATGTATATCATACTAATGTAATTGAGTTTTGCGAATGGGTTTAGAGCAGTGATTGAAATGCGGATTGTTTCATCAGTTTGAAATTATAAGAAATGGAACAACTGTTTGGTTTAGATTGTCCTTGTGTTGAACAATAATTTATTTTTTTTGGTTGGAATACAAGAAAGTCAAACCAATCACAATACCCTGGCTTGAGATATCGATTTTTGCCGTGATATGCAAATAAATGTAATAAATTCCGTTGCGGTAAGTTGGCACCAACCCCAACAGCTGCATCTGTTTTACGTCTTACTGTCTAAAGACAGATATGAGCAATATCAGTCATGAAAATAGTATCTTAATGTTACACTATATTTTGTTGATGATTTTAGAAGCATACACATACATTACCAGGTATAAGTTCAACTTTTATTTTTATTACTACATTTGAGATTGAGATTTATAAAATTAATAAACATATAAAAAATGTCTTAAATGCTTCTGTGCGCATAAAAATTGATCCGCTAAAAATATTACATCATTGAGACTTAAGTTGTAATTGTAATGCAGTTGAAATCTACCGAGGTGGCCTATCTTGGTCGATTTCAACCACGGGGATAAATTTAATTATAAATAGATAAACTCAATTGTACTGTATAATTTACAGTAATCATAGGTTTGATACATAACTCTATGTTTTTATTAACCAAGTCATTTGCAAAGTTAACAATATCTTTCTTTATTCTGAGTTCAATTCTTTATTCTGAGAGTAGTGTCAGGCTTCGGCGCTCTTTCTATCACTCTTGCTTACTATTCAGTGAATTATACCCGCCGGCGCTTATCTACGTCAAAATAATTAAATAGGTACGCTTATAGGTTTTTTGAAAAAATAGCATAAATAAGTGTAATTATACGTTTGGATTTACAAACTTCATTATAAGCAAACTTATAATTTTTGTATTAGAAATATAATATTGATTAGAAGAAGCATGCAGTAATTACTTATTTGATAAAAATGACATTAAATTCTATTTGATGGATATTCATTTCACGTAATTAGTTCCTGCGACTCACAAAATTCAACGAAGTGAAATATAAGTTGAAAAGGGTATGTGAAGAAACGAGTTTGGTGGGCCAACGCACTGGTAGCAGTAAGGAGGACGCGATGACACATGTCTAACGGTAATTCAATTTTTATGCGGACTGGAAGTGTAAGCCGGTGAAGCTCAGAAGGAAAACCAGTGCGGTATTATTTGAGATTAACGTATACACATTTTTAACGATTTTTCCAAATCAGTTCATCTCGCCTAAAGTAATATTTATCCTAATGGTTAGAATTATTGTAATCCAATTATAAATTAAAATATCTACATAATACACGAATGCATTAATGTCACTGCTGTTATGCAAATTAATAAATATATAAAAAAACTAGAATACCCAGTTCGAGCATCATAAATTAAGTAACGAAAGTAGCAACCACTTTCTTTGTAGGCGTTGCGACTATGTTAAAGTGATAAATATATGCCCTTTGATTATGAGGACGACCTATTTTCATAAAGTTGGTTAAGGTGGAGACAGTGCTCGGGCGTTTTAAGGCGACCGATGATGTTGCAAGCCAGACGACGCCCGGTGCTGCACAATAATATTAAACATGCGAGCAGTCGAGTGCTTTCAATTGATATATTTTCGAAACCGGTCTCGGTTTTCATAACACACTCTGTACGATGATAGCCAGTCATGCTCAGCTGTTTGTCTGGAACCGTTCATGCTCTATAATCTTAATAATCGATTTGTGAAACGTATATGTTATGTATTAGATTCGATATGAAGCCATGTACTCGATGACCGATATTTATTAAGACGGTAGGGTCTTTATTTGAGCTAATGACATTAGCTTGTTTATTGCGACCATTATTTATAACTTTAATAAAAATATTTTATAAATAGGCGACAGAGCAGAACGGGTGGCCCAGTTCAGTGTAATAAAGGCCAGAAGTCGTATCTGGGCGAAGAAGGAGTCTCGTTCACGCTTCTTTCTTGACAGAAAATGTCATGCGCACTGTCCACGATGTATTACATAACTTCTCTGCACGAATGAAGCAATAAATAGCATCCTTATTTAAATGTTAATACAAAATATAAGAGAAAAGGTTTTCACAGAATTATGAAATTGAAGATACATCATTATCCAGTGCATCTGATTCTTGCAATTAGTTATGTTGACAATTATATAGTGAATTTAATTGGCCTTGGTTGTGGCATGAAGGTTATTATTACAGGGCGTTAGTTAAGTACTGCGTCACCCTCAAAAAACCTAATGTAAATCGATTGACATGTTTTTTAAGCGACCTAGAGCTCGCGTGCTAGATATTTTGGGCGTAATGGCCGCATTGACGTAAACCAGTTCCAGAAACTTGGGAAGCATCTCTAAATCCTTCTGTTAGTTGGTCAATAGTTTTATGTATACCAAAACACTTTAGTTAGTTTCAGTTTACCGTAATTGTTACAAAAATCTGTTGAAGTAGTATTTGGTTCATTATTGATACAGTTGTCATATCGGTTACATAAGCTCTTCTGGGCTGCGAAATTTTGAAACATCAAGTATTATTAAAATATAAAATAAAGTATAATAGTTGCAAAACACATGACTCAAAAATCTCACGTTACATGATTTCTTTCATTAGTGACGAGATATTGTTTATTATCAACAAAGGTCGTCTGAGTGAAAACAAAAAGAACGTAGAGACTCATTGTTTTTGAACAAAGCGTGTGAAAACAGAGTTGAAAGTATATGTCAGACGACAGGACAGAACTAACTGTAGGCGATAGAAAAGTTACAGATCCTGCACATGATTAAACATATTATATTGTCGCTAATGGTTCACTGTATAAAAGTATTGGCGTCATTACATAAAATAGTTTATTAAGAGTTGTCTGTTGTTTATTTATGATGTGGTTGCGGCTTGAAATTGCGATTATTTCTATTGTAATAAAAAATCTGTCAGTGTTGAAAATACTATTAAAATATAAAATTAAGTGTCAAATAAATAGTAGTACTATCAGCAATTATACATCGGTGACATTTAGAATTATTTTAATTGTGTGAAGGTGAAAGTACTTGGTTTCATGAAACATGTACGTGTGTGTTATACAAAAATTTGGATTACATTGTTTGTTGCTGTTAATTATTTTATTTCATTGATACTTTAAAATTATTATCGATTATTTTTAAACGAATGCGATAAAAAAGATTTCCTTTTATTGTTTACCCATTAAGTAATGTTAATGATGTTTCCTTAATGACATGACAAATGCTTTGTTTAGATTTGTCTATCGTCTAGCATTTAAGAAATTCTTAATACATAACTTATGTATTTATTAAATGATTTTCTATACACAATAAAATACTAGATAAAATAAATATCTATAAACGAAGCGAACAAAGACAACGGTACGGATATGAGCCTCCAATAATTGAATTATCAGTAAGTCGCAAGGCATTTTTTTAATTCAAATAATTTATTTATTATAATCGTCAAGTAATATAAAATAAAAAAATAGAGCCAAAACTTTTATTTTATTGTGAATAAAAGTATCAAGAAATTTATTTTACCGCCAGCGATATTTTTAAGTGAAATGTGACACTCAAAAAATTTTTTATTCATTTTATGAATCTATATTGTAACTTACAAAATCCATTAGCATTGAAAAATTCAATTAGATGGGTCTGTGTGACCAGTCTGTCGGGATGTAATTATTTGCTTTGCGCAAAAGCGGCAGGAGGCCGCGTTTCCACATCTGGTTCTAAGTGGCATTGTATAGAAAAGGTTTAAACATTAAATAATATATTTATTCTGAATATATTCAGTCAGTATTCGCATCTGGTTTTCTAAAAAAATAGCAGATATTTTTATTTGTTCTAATCTGTTTTTTTTCTTATTTATTCTGTTCGTTTTACGACTTATTTAAAAAACAAAAGTTAGTGAAGTTTAAAAAATTTAAGATAATTTCAGTTTCTATCCATTTATTAGTGAAATCTTTATTTTTTGTATCATAAAGTGAATTGTGTTCAAACCAAATGAAGTCTTTTATTACACTGTACAATTATTACACTGTAAATTATTCAGCGACACTACAGCTACAGTATTAGGTCATTTGAAAGTTCAAATGCGTGGAGCTGCGGTTGTATATAACATAAGTGCAGCGAGCGGCAAAAAATTGACTTCAGCCGCATCTTGAGGGCTGAACTGGAGTAGTAGGACGGATTAGGATAAACCGAGTCAATGGCCGGGTCACGTGGCTATTTGCGTTCCGCTTCGCGCTGGCCGCGCTGCGGCTCCGCCTCACCTCTCCTTCCGCCCTTGCCTAAACTACCCACGATCGGCGACGCTATTTATTTTGGTAACATATCTGTTTATGTTTATTACCACATAAAATCAGTTTCAGATAGTTGCAAGTTAAAATTATACAAATGTTAACACTATATTCCGATGATAATTTCAAGTGTAAGTGACAATATTTCGTATTTGATGTATGAATATGAATACTTCGTTATCACTACATTAAAAAAAAAAAGATTTGTGAATATCCGAACTTATGTGATACTTTCCTGATATTTAAAATGTATTAGTTAGGTAATGGTTTCCGAGGGGAATAATAATGTGTGTTTAGTTCGCTCATGGTTAAGCGTAGTGATTATGTGGTCGCGTTGTAAAATTCTCTTCTGAGATGTTTGTTATAGACAGATTTGAATCTTGTCGATCACTATTTTGTCGATTAATTTTGTATATTTTAATCTTATTCACCACACTTGTTCAAGGTTCTCGAAAGCTTCTATGAACATTTTAATATCCACATATAACCGCTAAATTCTTATATTTGTGTCGGCGTAATTGCCAGGAATTCTTTTTTTAGAATAAATGTTCTAAGAATTATAAAAAAAAGTTGTATTATTACAAAAACAAATGGCACAAAAAGAGACTAATGGGTTATGGCCTTAAAGACAGCACAGATTTTATTCATCTATTACATTTTATTTGTAACAATATGTCACCACTGTGGTGTCACCGGTCTTCGAGCGATAGTATGCAAATGACAACAACGACGGCAAGGATTTTTCATTGGAAACAATATCAGCATGGAGAAATTTAAGCCTACAGTAAGGACTTAGATGACACTATAACAATAACATAAATATATATATTTATGTTATTTGTATCTATTTAGAACCTATCTATTTAGAACTTTCAAATAATTGAACGGGGCAGGATCTAAAGGTCTTTTTTAACTTAGCAGACAGTTATTGTTATAGAAATTTGATATTGTATTTTTTCCATTGTACTGTTGATAGACAGTTTATATCTTTTAAAAGTACATTTTAATTTATAAAATTATTAACGTATTTTTCAGATTATTAAGTTATCGAACAAACGGATAATTGGATGGATTTGTAAATACTAAGTTTTCCCGTAGGGCACCTGTAGATAAAAAGGTTGACGACCTACGAAACAAAGAACTCTTAAAGTATTAAGTCGAAGACAATGCGATAGGGTAAAGTGTTTAGATATGATGCCTTTTTTAGAAAGGTAGAGGCATTTTCCGATGTTCAAATGATATAACGTTTATTTACAAAACGCTCGTTTGATTAAAGTTACATTTTTATGTTATATCGTTATGTTAGTAAGTTACTCTTAACAAATATTTCTCGTACCTGCTCAGATATATAACTTCTTATAAAATTAGTTAAATATTTATTAATATTAGTAAAAATTATTTACATTTTTAATATACAAAAAAGGGATCCCTCCCTCGTTGCATTTTTGCAAATTCTTTTAAAACACAACACATAACATCATTTGTCTATAGTTCGTCGTTTCGTTATCATTAACGGGGTATACCATAATGATTTGCTAAATTAAGAGTATAGGATCACATTTTGCGTTTAGGTATTAGTTAGCTTTCACTAATACATCTGTGGCCCGTCGTAATTACTCATATGAAATTTGTGGAGAGATCGCGAGAAATTGCCACAGCTGAGGAAGGTAATGACGCATTGTTGTTTGAACACAATCCACCTTCTAATGAGTAAGAGGACTACGTACATCACGTATCATATACGATCATTGGCTAATGTTTATTGTAATCATAGAACCCTAATCGTCTATTCTGCACGTACTGTTAAATTAACAAACAGATACTTTGTAAATTTACACAATAAATATATATTTGCAGTGATCGAAACTTTTAACAAAAAAATTCTATTAAAATGGCTGTTTAAGTAAAATAGTTATTTTTATAACGCAATGTGTTGTCATTAGCCTCATGAGTTCTAGGTCACCCACGTGTTGCTGCACGTTTTGAAATGGCGATGTTAAAGAGTTTATTAATATAATATTTGTTTCATTCAGTACCATTCGAAGAAATTCGGCCGAGTGCAGTATGTGAATGTTTGTCAATTAGCACATTGCTCCACCGACTACGACATATAAAAATATGAATATTGTTGTACATTCGTTGTATACTTTATATGGGCTTAAGCGGCGAGTGGGTGGCGGACGGCCGTGAGATGTCGACTTGCACGATTGGCCGTGCCTCGCCCCACTCATTGCAACAGTATAACTAAATAATCACCCATTAAATTTTCATATTACGCTCTCATAATTAAATTGAGTACCTTCAGGTTTGAATGCAATACGCTTGACGGCTCGATTGGAGCATCGGTTGCGAAACGCAATACGCATGTAACGTTGAATTTTTAGTGTTTTTGATAGGTTCGTTGTGCACTTGACACATGCGTATTGTGCACGACCCTCGGGGTGAACGATCTGCTCGGAGTCGTCGACATAGCTACGATAATTACTGTCGCAGCGGCGGCGTCTACCTACGCCTCGATTGCCCTCCGACCGACCAGCTGTCCCGGTCCTAGCTCCCGACAGATGTGTTCTTCAGAAAATATTTTTAATTATCATTCGCGTATCGAAGTTGGTAGTTAATATAAGCGTAAAAGTTAAAAGTGAAAGTTTCGTATTTTTAGCGTGTAATCCTTTAAATGGTTGCGTGCTACTCACCGACTGAGTTGCAGATTTTTAGCGCAAACCGCAGCCAATACTTATGCATAAAAATAATTTTGGGGTATTAGGTCGAGAATATATTTATAATTTCCGCAACTATGTAACCGTTCTTTCAGTAACATGAAACAAAAATCTATCATAGCATAAAAAGTACATTGGTTACTATTATTATACAAGTCAATTTATTATAGTAACATAAAAATGGAACATATTTAAAATGGTCTATATATTAATTAATAAACTTATTCTCATGTTTGTTTCTCTTAAACTGTCAGCATCACATATAGTTAATAATTGTTTGGAGACGGGGGCAGATATTTTACCGTTGTTAAATTTTAGAACATCGCGGGCGAAGTTTTTGTTGAATCTTAACTGAAATATCATGAGTAAATGAGAATAGTTTTAAAAAATTAACGTACATCTATATCACGAATTTGGATTCTAGAAGGTGTAGTATTAAATATTTACACAAAGGATCCCTTGGCAATCTGTGAGATGAAAGAGTAAGACGTTCGCTGGGGTAATTTTGTCGGCAAAAGTATGTAGAATAGAATAATAAATAATGACAGTATTTTAAAATATTCTTAACATTTTTTGTTACATAGTTGTACGGAAAAGTACAAGGAAATATATATACCGTCATTTTTAACGTGCGTAACAATTTTAAATCAAAACAAATCAACACATTTCTGGCGAGAAGTTGTGAATTATGGCGTAGTTTTGGATGTCGGTGGCTGACGTCCGTAAACCAGTTAATCACTGTTGCCTCATCAAATAGGTATTCACTCGCAATCGATTTGTCACCCGATTATGTTTTCAACTTTTTGTGGAGAAAATTTGCGCTTGGTTTATAAAATATTACATAATTCCAGATTTAGAAATATCCACAATGTCCACTAAAGATTTGCGCGCACATTGCGCCATGGTGATATTAGTATTTACTGTTTGATGATAAAATAACTGATTTCATTAATTTTTAGTTTACATTATTTGAAAAAATTACAAATATTGTTTACGATAAAAAGATCACCAGCGAGTATTTTAAATAGCGCTATTTTAAAATAACATTAGTGCTAATGGTAAAAAGAGTTATTTCAGAGGTAAAAAAAGTTGACTATGTTTAAACACTAAATAAAAAATAAAGAGGCATGTTTTATTTCTTAATAATTTTTATGTGAGTTCCTGTACTTTAGTTGTTATAATAACTGCATGTTATTGTATTGCCTGCAAGCTTAAGAATTATAATAGTCTGTACCAATTAGTCCAGAAATAAAGATCAGTTCAATGCACTTATAATAACTACAAACTTTCCATTAATTTTTAAAAACTTCGATTTTTTCTTTATAGTAACTTCAAGATCACTTTAAATAAAATAAAATAAGGTCACTTTTACTACTGGGAAACCGTTACCTTTTTTTAACAGTGCTATCACATTTTTCATTTACAAGATAAAATGGTTCTTATAGAATACTTTATTGCAATGCATATGACATGCAAGTTAAACAAAATTTCAAAAGAATCTCATATGCAAATCAGAAAATGATTTTATTGTATATATATTTCGTTATCTTATATATTTTCGTATAGATCACAAATCACATTTCATTTTTGCTGTTTCAGGTTCGACGTTTGGTGTAAGGAGCAATGACAGTCAGCCGGGCGAACTGAAACGTGTGCCTACGCTGCCGAGCGCGGAGGATAATGGGACCAGTGTCGAAGGGGATTTAAATAATTGGACCTGACGCTTACGCCCCATCCGTCGTCCGGCGGTCAATTTACTCTACAATGTAAACTGATGTAAATCAGTTGGCACACTAATTCACTATACGATTCATGGAAGATAAATATACTGCTTAAGTAAACAGAGACGTCAAATGCGTAAATGTTCTGGCAAAAGAGAATATATTTCTATTGTATAACGATGATGCTTTTGTAAACGTTGTGAGTAAACTATCTTTAACAAACTTTTTAATTGTAGTTATTACTTGTAAATATAGTAATAAATGTGAAAACACATAAGTCTTTTTTTTTAGTTTGACGCAAAATTAAGTAAGTCTGATTAATCGTGTCGTATACTTATAAATAAATATTTTTCACCAGTTCCAAGATTTAACCATAACATATTGTTAGTGCCAATGAAGGTAAATGCAGTATGCTATCTTTGCTAAATGTGTAGCTGTTTTAAAACAACCTTCTAAATATAGGTTTTACAGAGTTCTCAAACATTTGTTTCCATAGGCACACGTAGTTTAGGTAAGTGATACTATCGATAAATTACGTTATTAATGAGGTTAGCGACTTAAACTTTTATTTATATATGTTTGAAATAATTTAACTAGTTTTCAGACACATTACACCGTTCAGTTTAGGAGTGTAATGGAGGATGTCCAGTCATCAATTTAATCACTAGTTAGTTCGAAATTAATATTTTATTACATGGCTACTTTCTTATATTCCATTATCTTAACTGATGTTAATCAGTCGGTGCGGCTTTAAAGAGAGATATTACAATAATTATAAAGAGCATCCGTGACTCATTACAGTCTGTTGAACAAAAAATTGTCCTACTCATAACCTGATTACAGCGTTGTTCTCGGCAGCCAGGCGGGGCAGTGGAGCGGTAAGGTCGCGCGTACACTCCTGAGTGGTCACTGTGACGCAAGCCGCGTGACCGTGACAGCGCAGTTGCCGTTGTTTGGCGCCAAAGCGTGACACCTATGACAGATCACTTGCCCGCATAGCTACTCGTTTACTGCCAATCGCGATGAACGTGTCTGATATGTGAAAGGATGTTCAACAAGTAATAAAGTTAACATATGTTAAGGATGAAGTTTGAAGCTCGTTCACTATGAAATTATATTTTTGAAGAAACGGAACTGGTAAATGTTTCTGAGTTATGTAAAAAAAAACCTATCTTTTTTAGAAATCAAGGTAAGTGCTACATTTTATAACAATGCGATGGTGCCGAGGCTCAAAAAGTAAAACAAACATAAAAAAAAATATTCTTAGCTATTAAAACTTACATTTTAACTGACTTTTTGGTTCAGTGTTAACCGGCAGAAGTATGCGATTCGATCCAGGGCGACATATTTAGTGCAGTTTGGATGCTGCGAGGGTTTATTCGAAGACGTTTGTCTAGCTTCCACCTTAAAATACAACTTGCTTCCGCAATAGCTTTGCTGTGATCCAACAGTCATACAAGTTAGGAGAGAGCCAGTGATATTCGGAGCGAGCACGATCTTTAGCCTCATTGTCACTTAACGTGAAATTGAGGTCAATAAAAAAGTCTGGTAATTTTACAATTTATGTTATGTTATATACGAAACAAGTGTTGTCCATGTTTGCAAATGTGACGTCATTAACTGTCTTTTTATAAAAGATCTCACAGCACCACTGTTTCAATACGCATGTTCTATATTTTTTATAAATGTTTTCTTTAACAAGGGTTAAATTGATAGTTCAGGATCAAAAAACAGTGTTAACTATTGAACTACTTAAAAGAAATAACATACGATTAAAGAGGTATATATGTGTCTAAGTGTATTAACACTTCGCTTATAAACGTAAAATTAGAAAATTTAGATAGTGCTCTCTATCGAAAGACTATATAAATAGAATTTGTAGCTATTAAATAATGAGATGTTTTCTGATCGTAAACATTATTATTAGGAAGTAGACAAATGTTATTTTGGTTTTAAGATTCAAATTCGAGATACGTTCCATAAGTCATGACATTTACATCGGTCATACTATAGTTAATATTGTATATGTTTAGCTTAATAAGTAAATACATTTTAAATCGCAATGTAGTTATATAAATCAGGTGTAGGGGGCGACAGTAAGGTTCCCGTTTAAATACTGTTATCAAATATTCAGTTAACAAACGAACAAGGTAATTGACCCCGATATCTGATCTCTTTGAATTATCACTTATCGACATTTGCTTACTTGGCCCGAGATAGGACACTTAACAAATTCGTGTTATCGTATGATGTCCTATCGTATTATCACATTTGTGCTCCCTTTCTACGTGACCTCAGATACCAAAAATTTAAAAATATTTTTTACATAATACTTTTCAGGATTCGTATACATTTTTGTGTTAATAATGCATCCAAAACCGAATTATCATAGAATTGTTGTCTTAGTGGATTCAACTTTAAACAAACATGTTTTTCCAACAAATCTAGTAAAATAACTATATTAATACTAATCCGTTTAGTTACACATATTATCACTTTAATAAATACCTATATATTGCATTTAAAAATAAAGAATATAAATTGTGAACTAACATATAGTGTTTTATCGACATTCATATTAGTCATTTCTAAATACTATATAGTATAATGAGGGCAAAATAATATTCTATTGTGTTTTTCCTCCTGACTTTTAGAGCTTGTCACTGACATTACGATCTCTACTTCAATTATTTATATCTCAAAGATACAATACAATACAATGTATATTGAATTATTTTTGAGATATAAATAATTGATTCATTTTTATTGTTTGTAAACACACAAGTGTTTGTATAGGATGAGTAAGAGATGGAGATGGGACGGAAGTAGGACCGTTTATCAAAGCGACGGGTCAGTGGTAGTGCTATCGCAGGAAACTGACGAGCAGGCATTGGGCCACAGGACCGTGATAATATTCTTGCAATGCATATTTGCCAGTTAAACGTGTTACATATAAGCACATTTCTAATACCCTTTGTTAATAATATCATAAAGGTTTTGGCATGTGTTGTACAAATACGAATAAACCGCACAAATATTTTATCTTGAACGAAAGCGATAGCAAATAAATGTATCATGATGGTACTAAATAGTCCTGTCAGCAATTACACGTGAAAATATTTTATAAGTGGAACTAAATAAAATCGCGCGCAGTCAAGCGATTACACATTAATATCATTTATGACCATTCAGCTCCCGACTGATGTTATCCAGTCATCCATTGCGATGATCTACTGACCTCAATAATTACATTAAATTGTGAAACTTCAGGAGCGGTTTAGTGTTCTAATATGTTTCTCTGGAGGTATTCGCTCTATTTATACTCTGTGGATACTGGAGAAGAGGTCAGAGGTTACCGCATTAACATCTATGATTTATAGTGATCGTTCAGTGAGTACGAATGCTTATCGTACGACCCGTCTGGTTCTTCACCCCTAAATATGTACTCTACATGTGTCCTGTGAATATGTATTCTCATTAGTATTTATTTTTCAACTGTTTACTACCGTCACAATATTACGCGAAAGCTTTTACAGTTTTTTGAAATTAAACAATATAATAAAATTAAACACGAAGCTTTTCTATTTTCCTGCTTAATGTTAGGGTAGACTAAAAGAAATTTAAATATAAAAGTAAATAAAAATGAATTTTAGTCCTTTTTAATGTCATTATATTGAATTGAAAGTCAAAATTTTACAGATGTTAATACTAATGTCTTACCAAGGCAAATATCGTCCTTTCGTGGAACCCCGTCTTGCCAAATAAAATTGACAAAGCTTTCAGGAGTACATTCAGACTGTAAAAACATCTATTGATCACGTAATTATTGTTCGTTTGAAAAATCGTATACAAGCTTGTATTATTGATGATACCATACTTCGCACGTATTGATCGTATTCAAAATTATTTTTTTACATTTAATATGAAGTAAATCAGGACGTTTATGTGAAACACAATATAAGTCTTTTAAATAAACATATGAACAATTTCAGTAGATGTAAAAGGTTAGCGAGACCGCAAACTTTAAGGTAAAAACTGGAGCTCGATTATTAGGTGGCCTATTTTGTTTGAAACTTATGAATAAAAATATTTAATTTTTTTTGCTCCTTATTTAAACTTTTATAAAAGACTTAAACAAAGTTGTATTGCCAAATTTACTTTACAAATCTAAGATTTTGAAGAAAAAATTTGTATTTCTATTATAGTTTTCGGTGATTTACTTGCCTAAGTTTAGTGGGGAAGAAAAGGAAGCTTTGTGGCAATCTATTTAAATAAAATTACAGTTTCTAATTATAATTTTGGCGAAATAATTTTAAATGTTGTCTGCTATTGCGTCGTTTCAAACGCAATGGAACTGTGATATTTACCGTCCAGAAACGCAAAAATAACAAAAGAATGATTTAATAGCACGTATTGAAGTTCTTATCTTACTATTGATTCATGTCTTCGTGACTGCGAGACAAGTGTGATGTGTTTAAGATAAAAGACAGACCATAAGTTGAATAGCTATATGAATCGTTTCTATGGGTAAATAAATAATTAACATACTTTTAGCTTGTTTAATATTTATCAGAAATCTTATAGTAACGATCGTATATGGTTCTTCGCTTTCATATCTTGGCATAATTCTTAACGACATAGGCTTATGAATTTATAAGATATGGAAAAAAACGAGAAAAAGTTCTGCACGTGTCATCGAATTTTATGAAAATTCGATGTTTACGAAAATCTTTGTAATGTTGGTAATTAAAACTAGGTTTAAGAGCACTTTTTCATCGATTCCTTTTCGAGGCCATAGTAATTTCATACATCAATCCGTATATTTACTTTTTTAAGAAAAAGAAATATAAAGCAAAGTTGCTGTGAAGGACGAAAAAAGTATAGTGAAATTTTTAATAAACGTTGTTGAGTCAAAATGACGCGTCCCTTAAACTTAGTGTTAATTGAAAGTCATACCGAGCGATTGATGTTGTTGAAATTGTAGGGCTTAATATTGTACTTATTTATGTCAAATTCGTACCCAGTTTGCAAGGTCATCATAAATCCTATCATAAATCTGTTGTAAAACATTTCGCATTAGCATAGTGGGCGACATGGCTCATGAGGGGTATTGCTAAGGATATTGCAATGAAGTTTGCGTGTTGTAATAAAAGCATTTTTCGACTTCATTGAAGAAGCATATGTCGTAACTTGTTTAAATTGGTTAAAAAATAATCAAATTAAACAAGTAACTGAAGAGACAATCTTGAAAAGGGCTATAGCCGATGTGACAAATTGAATAGTTGCGCCGACACATTCCGCACGCTTACGCCGCGCTCGCCGCGACGTGCGATGCCTTGTTAATTTGACCATATTATTTGCTGACAAGGGTAACGTCCGTAGCAAAACACGATCTTATAATAGTGGTAACATTGATTGGTGGTTTCACCGATTACATAGCATAGATTTGAATCATGCACGATCTAAAGGTTTAGATGATGCATTAACACTTGTTACAAGTTCTAGCGGAAGAGCAATAAAATTACATTTGGTGAAAAAATTAATAATGAAAACTATCTATAATGCCGTTCTGAATATTGCATAAGCATTGTACACTATGTCAATATTTTTATTAGTAGCATATTTTATACAATCTAAGTCAAAAGTTAGCTTTTTGCGTATAAAAAATTATAACGTTATATCGGTACATACGTACCTGCCCTAAAATACGCGTAAGTGTTGCCATTGTGATAGATTTTGTTTGATGATTTAGTTTATGAACTAGAGCCATATTTTGAAGATTTGTTACTATTGTTGCAGGTAAATAATGCACATGCCGTGCTCTATGCGTAAGCGCATCGTTTGCTTCCCGCATGCATGGACGCGATTGAATGATTCAGACGAATGTGACGTCACCAACAAGGCGTGTCTGTCTCTTATAATTTTCGATTATCGTGTTATATATCGATGATAATTAACATCTAAACAGAGAGTAAAATTGCAAATTCATATTCTAACTAAAAATAAAAGATAGAACTGGTTTACATTGTATTAATATCAGTACTATAATTCATATTTTCATTGCAGGCATATTGCAATCATATGCAGTCAGAAGTAAGATTTCCTAAAACCTTGGTTTTAAATTATTGAAATTATAATGCTGTTAATGATGGTTGGCCTTTCAACATCCGACCTAGATGTTAATTATCTTCCTCATGTGTTTTTATAGATACATAAAATTTGTAAACACTAAAAATTAAATAGTTCGATTATAATGACAAAGAAATTAAAGTATAACAGCAGATGTTTAATTCTAAACCACTATAATTGCACAGTTCAAATAT